>JACEGR010005887.1:0-67475 GCA_014170235.1 Listronotus bonariensis
TAAAGTTTGCCACATTTAACCTTCTAATTATGCAATCTTTAACTAACAGATCAGCTAAATTTTTAATAAATAAAAAATCTAATAACCTCAACATTGAACATAAAGGATAAAAGAATTATTGCTAAATTTCATCGCAACCAGCCATAGTCATCAAAATAAGTTTTGTTACACATGTGGTGACATGGAATCTAAGAGACTCCGTGACTCGCCTAACTTGAAATCAGATAAATGCTGAATTCAAGTATCTACTACTAGATTAAAATCTAGGAAGGTACCCAAAATGGTAGGTTTTATTTACTATTGTGGTGGTAGATATGCGCCGAAACAAAATTTTTGAAGTCTGACAGACACCAGTTAAGGGTTAAAGTTTTTTTCTTTTTTTTGGAGACGGAACCTATAAGATAGACTTAATTAATCGCTGAACCATTAATAATATTTAAGATAAAAACAAATACCACTACAGTTTGTTTTATACAAAAGTACCTACTTATAAATGTAGACATGAGATTTTAAAATTAATGAACGGTCTAAAAATAACAAAATTAATATTTAATTAATTAATTACAAATAATGCTTATGCTAACAAAAATACGTGGGCACATAATTAAATTTCAAATAAATTAGTATATGTTTAAGAACTGCCTAGGTATGGGGTCTATAAAAACACATAAATATAAAAATTAAAAAAGCCTTTTTAATAAAAATTTTGATTGTAAAACATACGATTCACAAAGAGAAAATGTTGATTTTAAGTAGATAGTCAACAAAAATTTTTATTCATCAAAAAATTAAATTTTTTGGTCCTCTTATAAAGGGGTATCCGCAGGCGGTTTTTATATTAAAAAATAAAATAAAACACCACAATTTTTCTTTATATTCTATTGAATTAAAAAAGTGTGTTCCGAAAAAATTATTTTTAATTTTATAAATAATTACGCCACCGGGCATTTATCACAGGTGAATATGTCACAAAGATTTCTAAAATATCAGAGAAGTTGATTTATGAGTTGGCAATTTTTTTTTTTTTTTTGAACAGTTGCTACGGTTACTTTTTCTTTATTTTACATTCGGCCCAACGAAGAAAATCTAACTTTTCTTTCGTGAGATGAAAGTAAAAGTCAGAAACGTAACACTAGAACACTTTTTAATTGTCGGAAATGTTAACTTTACATACATGAGTGTAAATAAATCTATAAACTATTAATATATGTATTATAAAACTTTTAACATACCATTTTAAATTTCACGACAATATGGTGACCGCATATTTATAAGAAACAGTTATGAAGATTCTTTTCAAAAGGGAATATACCGATCAGCTAAATAACATAACACATAGGCAATGTGAGGAAAAGAGACAATCTAACGTAAATACCGGCATGTAAATATATAAACATATAATATATAACCAGAACTTCTATATTTCAAATCAAAACCACTACCTTAAGCCTTAAATTTAAACTTAATCTTTTTGTTTATCCTGTCTGTCCTAGTACTTATTAGTTATTATTGGTAAAACGTCAAAAAATATTTTTTCTTTGCTATTTTGAAGGCAGCCTAGCATTTTACTATTAATATCTTAAAAACTATTAGGTTTAGGGATAGGATGTAAATAATAAAAAGATTAGGAAATTAAAGTTTAAATTTAGGGCTTAAGGTAGTAGTTTCTTTTAAATAATTGAAGTTCTTTACTGTTTAAAGCAGGCAGCACACTAGTGCGGAATGGAATGGAATGAAAGCCAACAGAAATTCTGAAAAGCAACAAATTGGAGTTTTTCGTGGGTTACGCAGCTAACTCCACTATTTAGTGCAAAGTTTACGAACACGCGCGGTTTGTATAAACTGTGTTTAAATTATTTTCTTTAGAAAATAACAATAAATAATGGTAACTATTAAAACCTAATGCACCTTAAATAATTAAAAACGTTTTAAAAAACACTGGCTAAACTTTAAGGGGATATAAAAACAAGTGCCAAGTACATACCTATTGTCAGACAGGCTTCAAGCCCGTTAATATTTTATGGCTTATTAACTAGTTAAAAGTTGTAAAACACATGCTTTTTTACGCATAAAAAACTTTTCGCGGAATTCTGCGCTGATGTGATGATTCAAAATTTCTTTTCCATTCCGTTCCATTCGATTTTATTTCGTGATATAATGTGCTGCGTGCTTTACCATTTAGTGAAATGTTTACGATCTCATGCGATGCGTATAAAGTATGTTTAAATTATTTCATATACAAAATTAAATCAAATACGAAGTAATATCGTAAGGTGAATAATTGAAAATGCTTACCAAAAACTTTGGGCGGACTTTAAGGGCATATAAAAACAATAGTGTCAAGCCGGGCAATATATTATGGCATATTAACCAATAAAAAGCCGTAAAACCTTGCTATTTATACGAACGAATAAAATTTTTCTATCCATTCCCTTCCATTCCGCTCTTCGGTAATGTGCTGCCTGCCTAATAGTGGAGTTGGCTGCGGAACCTTCGAAGATTCGCTCAGGTAGTAATCCAAGCAGCGATTCCATTCCATTCCATGCCGATCGTCGATGTTCGATCCGCGATTGTGTGCGGATTTCAAATAGTTATATGCTTTTTAAAATTTTCGTTCGCTTCCATTCCATTCCGTTTCGCGATAGTGTGCTGCCTGCTTAATTACATGCTAAACAGTATATATTCCACTAATCTGATAAAAAGCTATACACTATATACCATTTTTTCTTCTTATCATCTAAGCTTTGCCACCCAATAAGTCTCTATGACGCTCGAGTTAATCCCCATTTAGCATCGTTGGCTCCCATACTACTATAATTATCGATATTAATGATTAATATTAGGTTTTATTTTTGTGCAAGCTAGTAACAAAGGAACGATTTTTGTTTTATAAAACTGGATAATCAAATATCAAAACAGACTAAAAACTTAAAAGCTCTTTTGCATAACTTAAACATTAATATTTACGCATGTTTAAAATGAAATGCATTACCATTTACATATTTAAATAAAAATAAAATTTATTATGTGAGTATTTTATACCAAAACAAACTGTTTATTTAGGTTTTATGCATAAAATAATAATTCTATGCATAATTTGGTCGTTTTTACTTAACACCTCATTATAAATTTTGATAATATCGGGTTTTAAAAACGTTACAAAATGTCACTATGTGATATTAAAAGAAAGTTTTATTGGTTTTTTAATTTTCTTTTTCTAGCCTTAGGAACAATTCGTGAGTGCGCAATTATTTACCAAGAGGAATCCAATATTAGATATTAAGTTACAAGGTAACTGGTGGGAAAAGTAATTCTTTACTGTTTGATTTTTATTTTTGGATAGTCCACAAAGCATTAGCGTATACACGTTCAGCTAAATAAAAATGTACGGAAAAAACAGTGTAAAGCGAACATTATCAGGTAAAAACTAAACAAAGAATACAGGCATATAAAAAGATGCATCATTCCCCTATTTTTTTTTTATTTTATTTTACCGGCTTGTACAGTAAGGTCTCCTTATAACTTCTGGACGGTTGAGTATAAAGATTATTTCAATAAAAGTGAATAGGTAGTATATCGTAAGAAGTAATAATAGTAGGGCATTGGGAAAATTTTCTCTTAAGGAAATTAACCATAAGAAACAGCTGAAAATTATTTTAGAGTTTCTAACTATTATATTATCTCTATTTATTCATTTTTTGGAAATCACCTACTATAAGGTATAGAAAAAATATTACCGTAGTAATGCCGCTAGAGGGCATTGTTTAATGGGTTCAGGGATTTTTAATTTTTTATTTTAAGTTTTAAGTAGAATGCTATAGTTATTTTATTAAAAGCGGACACCTAATTAAATTTTCTACAAAAAATCCCAAAACTGCTTTAATTATCTTTATTTGTTTAAAAGTTATTGCAAAATAAACGTTTTTGCTAAGTTCGTTGTAAAACATAATTAAATTTTCAAATTTTTGTAATCAAGAGTACCATTACAAAACAAATATATTCCTAAAGTGTATCTTTATAATAATTTAAATAATAATTATATTAATAAGAAAAGTAGCCATAAAAATTATATTACTGGAAATAATTATAATAACAAAATTAACAAATATAATATCCGCATTAAGACTATTTTGAAGACCAATAAGGGTCTTTACAAACGTTTAAAAAACTTGTGTCACTTACTGGCCTTCTTCTACACTTTGTTTTTAAATTTTGATTTTGGGACTTAACATTAAGGCTTAATAACATATTAACAAGTCAAAACAATAATTACGGTTTAAGGATATTAATATTATCAAATGATTTGCAAAGCCTTTATAATTTTAAATATCAATAAAGGAGTAAACGTTCTTGTTGGTCGCCTCGGAGGTGGTAATGTTGTTATTATTTATGGTTAATTCTGTTAATTCTTAAGGTAAAATTATTATCTATTATTATTATTTTTATGGCTGCTTTACCCATTATTATTATTAAAATTTTAATTGAGATATAGTTTATGAACATGTTTGTTTTGTCATGGCACGCTTGATCACAAAAATTTGAAAATTCAATTGTTTTGTTAAAAATTTAGTGAAAAAACCTTGTTTTTGTAATAACTTTTAAACGAATAAAGATGTCGATGTGCACTTAAAAGATTTTTAATGCCCATTTAATAAAGTTTCAGTTTTTAATAAAATAACACTAGCATTTCATTTAAAATTAAAAATATAAAATAATAAACACTCTAAACTTGTTAAACAGCGTTCTCTAGCGGAAACAAAAAAACAGTATGACTTTATTTTTCTTATCTAGCAAAGGTTCCTCTTTAAATCAAAACTACGTTTGTTGAAATTTTGATAAGGCAAACCAAAATTATTAGCCTTCTAACGAGTAAAAGTTCACCCCTCCCTACACCCTTATTTTACGCCCTAGAAGAAAAAATGATTTACCAAAAAATGGAGAATTTTAATAGCAATACCATAGTAATATTGTTTTTCTTACTTATACTAAACAATTTTCAAGAAAAATATATTTTTATACACGACTATAGCTGTTACGCCCTCTAGCGGTAAAGTTGGGAACTTAATTCCCAGCGGTTTCTTATAGTCAATTAAAGAGTTTTTTGTCCTAGCATTATTACTTCCTGAGATATACTACCTATTCACCCTTAATAAAATACCCTGTATTTTAATGAAACTTGGAACGATAATATAACTATGACTAAGGTCTGTACTTTTTGACAGAAAATAACAGTGGCGACGCCAGGGGTTGTCCTGGCCACCCCTAAAAATGTCTAGTCACCCCTGTAAGGTGGAAGGTAAGAAGGAAGAAATGTAAAAAGTTTTACATTTTTTTTTGCTCTTTAAAATTATTGGGATACACAAAACAACGAGTCATTTCACAATATACAATAAGGGTTTTTAAACTTGGGGACCTTTTTTTCGCTCCTCAAAATTTTATGCCTATTTTTTTAAGCCCCCTCAAAAAATGTTCGGCACCCCTTGGCCACCCCTGAATCAAGAAGCTAGCGTCGCTACTGACTAATAACAACTTTAAATGTCCATCTGAGAACTAGGCGCCATTTTAAGAAATACATTGTAAATCTCGTAGATTAGATTGGATTAGATTAGGAGGTGGACTACATATCCTCTAACACTGCAACCTGCTCAGGTTTATTGTGTGTCCTCCGTCCATAGGTTAGAGTACGCGTTCCTAGCCGGTCTGTTTTATCAGACTACACAAGCTTGAAGCCGGCTCCTTGGTATATCTTGCCGCTTTAGGTTTTTCTTCACCCAGCCTTGCAAACTGCAGACGACCAAGGGCTTCACAGTAGCACCATATGTGTTCAGCGGTTTCTTTCTTTTCCTGGTAGAACCTACATAGGTTTTCTTCTGCCAGGCTCATGATTTCCAGGTGTTTATTCAGTCTGCAATGAGCTGTTAGTTGACCCACTATTATTCTTACTTTCGGTTGTAATTCAGAAGGTCTTTCGTAAATTCTGGCGAGTAAGCCTTAATGAATATTTTGGCTTGACGCTGTCCTGTTTAACTTGGCATGATGGAATACCACAATAGGGCTCGGGACCTACCATTGTCCTGCCAGCTCCCTTCTTTGCCAATTTGCAGCTTCCTCATAACCTTCGTGGCCTTCGTGTCCTGGTACCCAGGCAATGGTTAGCTTGGTGGACGCACCCACCTCTTCTAGGGCAACTGCGCAGTCCGTCGAGTGGAATTTATTTTTCCTATAAATTTTGTTATATCTTCTACCTTTTACAATGAGTCCCATTCCACTATAATTTTTTTCTTTTAAAAAATTATCTACCCTGGTCTATTAATAGATATAAACTTAAGCTTAATTCCATTTATCCAGCATGAATATCAACAGTTGGCTAATAATAATACAGATGTGTTATTCATCTAACTGTAAGTTCCTACGTTTTGCAACACCTGGAACTACTCGAATTGGGTTATTTTGTTCACGCTACACTTAATCAACCTGTTTTATGCAAAACAAATTTAAATTCAGATCAAAGAAAATTTAAATTAAATACATTCTAATAAAGAAGGCTGGCACGTTAGGGTGAAGCAAAAAATTAAAGTTAAAAATGTTATTTCTAATAGTGCGCAAAAGTTGCTAGTACCAAAGACAATTGTAACAATTGTCTATGCTAGTACTATTGTCAAGTATTATAATATTTTTAATCTTAAAATCTGAAAAGTTTTTCTGCCGCCCCAGCTACTTTGATTTTTTTGAATATTTGATTTTTAGCAAAATTTTATTTTATTATTTTTAGTTAAAAATAAAATTTGGGTGGTGTAATACAAAAAAGGTAACCTCAAATATTACTTAATATAAATAAAAAATATTTTTACATTTAAACTCTCCATACTCGCAGCTGTGTTTTACCAAAAAACTTTGTATTTTACCTAATAAAAGTTTACTAAAGAGTATACTGGGTGTTATTCCTTATTGGAAAAAAAATTTAAAGGTTTCTTTATAAGCCAATTTTATAAAAAAAAGTTTATATAAACATGGGTCTGCAAATTTTTCATTCTTAAAATACCGGGTGATAAACTTTTGTAAAGGAAATATAAAATTAGGCCAAATTAATTTATTTCCTTGAAAACTAATCAAGCTACGTGAAAATACTACGTTACAAAAAAGCTGTATTTTTATTTACCTAATTTAAATAAAATATTAAAATTGCAAACAAATAAGTGGCTCACATTACTTTTGTCAGAAATACTGGTTTTTGTGAGACTTAAGACGCCACTGGACTAGCTAAGGATTTTGAAATAATTAATTGGCAGAAATGTCAGTCAGGTATATTATTTTTAACTTGCAACGAATTTATATAATATACCATGTTTTTGAAGTTAAATATGTTTTTGGTTGCTTTTTTATTGAAGTAAATTAAGGAGAAACCTATTTAAAAAGTTATGTTAAATTTAAGGCCGCTATAGAGGGACGGTAGGGGGCGGAATTAAAATATTATTTTTGATATTAACTACATTAGGCTGTGCAGCAATTCTGTAATCTTAGGTAATTATGAAGGTCAAAGAAAATCTTTTATTTTGTATTGTTACCTTAAACATTTTAAATATATTAAAAATTTCAACAAGCTTGTGGCGACTAAAATATTTACCGATTTCAACAAACTTTTGTCAAAATAATAGGTGGGGTTGTAGGCAACTTTTTTAGGGTATTAGAATTCTTAATTTAAAAAAAATTAAGGCTTTTTCATTCCACCTAATGCACGTGCACATTTAATTTTTATTTTAATATGTATAATTTTTAGGTTTTACACATCGAGTACAAACTAAATCGTTATCAGACTTTAGACCATTTTTCGTTAAACCACTTACTACGATGTTTTTACAAATAATCTCTTGTTTGGACATAAGGCACTTAATTTGACAGAAATATTGAAGGCTTTTTTAATAAGAGTGACAGTAGTTCAAATAGAGTTTTCTCGGTTTCTAATCCTTTTTTTTAATTTGTAGATACCTATTACTATATTTAGTATAGTGTGCAGTTTTTTGATACAGCGTCTGATTCCTCTCGATTGGTTGAAAGTACTAAAGAAATATCATCAAAGTGGTAGCTCACTTGTGGTCACTTAACATTTTTATTCACTCGAAAATTGGATCGCCATCATCGATACTCTGCACAGGATATACGCCGCACTGTTAAAAAGGTTGAACCATAGTTAACTTTACGTCAAAACTTTTCCACAAACTTTTCCACAGTGCGGCGTATATCCTGCGCGGAGTACCGATGGTGGCAACTCTATTTTCGAGTGAACTGAGCTACTACTTTAGTAAAATTTTTTTATTACTTTTACCCGATCGAGAAAAGTAAGATGATGCATCATAGAACTGCATAGTGCACACTATACTAAATATAGTAACACCTAAAAATTTAAAATATATGAATTAGAATTGGAGAAATCTCAATTTAAAATAATATCACTCTTTTATTAAAATACCCTATTTAATACACACCCAGGTGAAAAGTGTTTTGTTACTATTAAATAAAACAGATGAATTACGAGGGGCCTAGCGCCGAGGTGCAAGGTCTTTTTAACACGCTTTTATTAACTTGGGTTGTAACTATCTATCTATCCATCTGGCTGCCTATGTAACGGAATCTTTGAGCCTAATTTTAACCAACTTCCAGCTATTCGATTTCTTTGAAACTTTGCACACGTATTAAGGACCCATGACAATGCAATAATCTGCAAACAGTATCCCGTTATCTTGTTTTTGATCGCCAGGAAAAAAAATTTCATTATATTATAAAAACAACACCTAGGTTGCCATCTGTTGGCAACATTTCAAACTTTGCTATTAAATGAAGAAGAAATTTTTAGTGGGTTGCAATATGTTGGCAACGGTCCAAACATTGCCTGGATTGCCATCTGTTGGCAAAATTTCAAACTTTGCTACTTAATGAAGAAGAAATTTTTAGTGAGTTGCAATCTGACAAAATTCACAGTCATTCAGTCATAACATAAGCTAAAATTCCTTTAATGTGAAATTAAAGTTGAAAAAATCAGTTAACTAAGCTATTAAAAACAAAGTATACACTTTAATTGAAATACAAGAAGCAAATAAATAATTAACATGGTCCTCCGCAGCCAGAATAATCATTCGTAAGCAAAATAGTTCCTAAATCACATAACCTATAACCAACTTATTTATGCAAATTGGGTAATTTGTTTCGAAAGTTGGAGCAACCCCATTTTGACCAAATTTAATATACAGGGGCACAGAACTAATAAAAAAGGGGCTGGTTATTTTCCACCAAGTGTCATCTGTCACCTGTACGTCCCAGTGGTACCAACCACCGGCCATTTCAAGAGTTCGATCTGAATCGATTTTACTCAAATTTTATATTAGGGTATTTTCAGAAAGTAAATCTGAAAAACTTTGCTAATCTTGACAAAATGGCGAAAAAATTTTTAGTGAATAAACTGGAGCATTTATTTTTAAAAAATTAATTGATATAACGAACTAAAAAATGAAAAATAATTAATAGTTTAAAAAAACTAAAAAAACACGCTTTTATATGCAACCGAACTAAAAATTAAAAAATAATTTTTCATTAAAAAAAATATTTTCACTTCATAGTAAAAAGCGTGGGGTGCTTAATATATTAAATGTTATAATTATTATATTTGCCAATATCTATGATGGAAAAGTTATGAAAAAATAGTAAAATGCACCCCACGCTTTTTACTATGAAGTGAAAATATTTTTAATGAAAAATTATTTTTAGTTTTTAGTTCGGTTTGCATATAAAAGCGTGTTTTTTAGTTTTTAAACTATTAATTATTATAGATAGGGTTACCTCGTAAATTCCTAGCTAATCAGGGCTTAACGTTTTAGCACTCTATTACGTCACAAGATTACGACTTTCTGCTGTATACCTTTTACAGGCAGCTAAATTTAAAACAATGGTATAAAATGAGAGCTAGAATATCTAAAAATGACAACTAAATAATTTACAAATCAAAATACTAACTAGACGCCAGTAAAAACTTTACGAGTACATCATCTGATGACGTATGGTCAGGCATGTTGCAGGGCTTAAGCCGGTCCCAGACACTTCGTACTTCGGCAAATAGCAAATGTTCGGCGGCGAAGTCTTGATTGTTAGAAAGAACCATCTGGCAAATTTAAAAACTTTTGCAGGTAATTGTTATCTTATCAGACACCACGCCGATTTTTGGCATCGGGTTTATTCCCCCTTCTTTTTGCACGCAACTCTTGAGCATTCTGCTAAATTGGCACATAATATTTGGTTTACACCACTTAAAAGCACATTTTTGTATTTATTTTACTCTTTTTTCAAGAGGTGGAAATTGATTATTGAGTGTCAATTTAGCTTTTAATCAAGAATTCTTTGCAAAAAGGGGTGATATAGTAAAAATAAATTTGAATTTATGTTTAATCATGAATATCTAAAAACAAAACGTTGCCGACTAAAGACTTCGTACTACGGCGAAGCGCGAACACACACAGTCACTCTCCCACACGCTCCACGAATTTTGGCGAATGCCGAATCTTCGCCGAAATTCGTAGTATCTGGATCGGCTTTTTTACGATGTTACGAGGCCACTGGAGGCAACCTTACTACTCTACGTGGCCGAGCTGAACCATTTTTTGACACCGGAATGAAAATTTTCACCGAGGTTTGTTAACTGACCTCAAATTATTCTCGTTGACTTTGGTCTAACATAAATCTTGTTGCCTGTTGTTTAACTTTATTTTGTCGTTTATACTGCATAAATTTAACCGTAAGTAGTTTTTAAATAAATTCTACTTAACAAATTCTTTTATAATAATTTTATGTGAAGTATTTACATAAAAAATGATTTATTTTAATGACATATAATTTTACATTGTCAACGGATACAACACTCGCATTGCTAGGAATTAATTAAAAACAAAATAAATAAAAACTACTTAGAAAATTACAGAACCTTAACTAACTATAAATTAAATACTTTTGACAAGTTAATAACATTTACTTCTACTTTAAATAAAACAAATATTGTATCTCCTTTTTAAGAATATCGGTACCGCCTTTGTCCTTCAGTTATTTTCTTCTGCAAATATGCATATTTCCTGTGTTAGTGTTAACATATGTCTGGAGGTTTTTGTAAATGACATAGACGAAGTAACAGCTTTTTATTTTTAAAAATAACCCATAAGGTAATTTAAAAGATAATAATAAAATGTTAATTTATTGCAAAAGCATATAACTATATTTGGTTCAGGTCTTCTCCCTATTGATGACGACAGGCGCGGCGGGTTTTGATTTTTCATATGGGTGCCGGCAAAAAGTGACAAGGAAAAAAGTTTAGAAAGAGCAAAAAAAGTCACCACCTTCACATTTTACGTTCCTACAGAAACTTTCCCCAATAAGGGGTATACAAGTATAGATGTATTCTTACCCTAATAAAAACTTGAAGAGCAAAAAAGGTCCTCACCCCCATCTACAAACACTTTTAAAGGACAAAATTGTTAAAATGTTCAGTTTTCATATGGGTACATTGCACCCATACATTTCACCTATTTGGGTGCATTTGCCCCCGTGCACCCACGCCACGTACTCGCCACTGAATTACGATAGTTATTAGCGATTTGAATTCAGAAACAAAATGTTGCAACAAGGTTAATTTATTCATAACAATATGTGTCTTAGCTCTGTCCAAGTTACACACGCAAAATTTTAAACCGTGATCAACGCGTAATATTGCGTTTTCTGTACTCGTAGATAGAGCTATTAATTGAAAGGCAATGCTTTAGGTTTACAATTATGTTTTATTGTCTTTTAACAAATAGCTGTACCTAAAACGCGATACTATGCGTTGATCACAGTTTAAAATTTTACATATGTAAATTGGACAGAGTATAGATCCAAACTTGCAATAAATATTTACCATATTTACAGATATTATCTAATTCTTGATTGGCGTCTGGTAATAAAGGCAATAATTTCAGAAAGAAAATTTTTGGCATCATTGTGTAGCAACCTTACCAAAGCAAATGGTCAGCGTTTTAATTTTTTGTTTAAATGTTACAAAACGTTCTTGGTTATCAAGTCTTGAACTACATACACTACAAAAACGACTTTGAACATTTTCCTTTATTACAGATTTTTTTCGGAATTAAAAAAAAATACTAGATTGACCCTCTTGAATTTCGACAGGCCTTATATAGTTATATCTAAATTGAACAAGAAGGAAACGCAACACTAACAAAAAATGTAACATAAGGCATAGTGGGTTCAACAAATACCTTTGGAAGCGGTATTTATCATTTGTTTGACGACAAGCAGAGTGTCCACCAATGATACTTTAAACAACAACGTGGGTAAAACATACCCCTCGCGAAGTATGTCGCCTGGCAGATTGAAAAGAAATTATTCCCCTGCCAACTTAAGTCTCCTCTTGATTTGCCAGCCTACATGCTTCGGGACGTTATGTGCGATGCTAGGAAAGGGGTACATTTTTACCTACATTCTGGCAGCACTGCTTTAAACCCGCAACATTCTACGTAATTTTAATACCGCGCATATACATTTACCACATAAACCTTTAAAAATATTAGCTTACCATCTTACACCATGCTCCAATAATGCATGTCTGGCACGACATCAGCTGCGTGTGATATCCTGTCGCAGTATTTATTGCTTGTTGGAGGGAAACAATCAGTGGCGTATTTACCAAAAGGCTGAGTAGGCTGAAGCCCATGGCGGCGATTTTTAGGGGGCGGCAGACGTATTTTAGGGGCGGCGATTTCGTACTTATAAATAATTTTGTGGATTTGGATGTAAATTTTGTACGTAGAAAGAAAACAAATGAAAGTGAGGACCTTTTTGTTTTGCTCTTCAAAATTATTTTTCCAAGGAAAAAAGGATAAACATAGGGGCGGCGAAAATAAAATAGCCTACGGGCGGCAAATATGTAAATGCGCCTCTGGAAACAATTTTTTATGTTGTAGACAAAAAGTAGCCAAATACTTGAAAACGGATAGAGATACTACTGTCGGAAACGTTGGGTAAATAAATGAAATAAAGACAATTGAATTTTTATTATAAAAATCTAAGGCTTTTCGCGAAAACTGCATTTCGATATCTATATTTATTCTAAAGTTATTCGCGATCAAAATGGGTCTAAATATAGTCAGACACACTGTACAATAAAAAAAAATGTGGTATTTTGATCTGTTCTACGATATTGTAGATTTAAGAGATTATCTGGCAGGACTACTGCTGAATCAAATTACTATTAGATTTGTAATTAGACGAAAGCGATACGATAAAAACAAACAATATCTTTTCATTTCTGTCTATTTCGCCCACGTCTCTCCTGTGTAATGAAAATGTAATTTATCCCGTTACCGTTCTTGTTTGTTTTATTAGTGGACACTATCAAAATAAAGTATACAATTTCTTGTTATTTTTAAAAATTTTATATGCATAGATATTATCCTAATACAGGGTCACCCATAACTCCTTGGTATCTAATACAAATACGGTAATTTTTGATAACTATTTTTTCATAGGCATATACCGGGTGTCAGCAAATCTAATAATAAATAGAGTCATTTGTCATATTGCATTTGGGTGGTCATGCTCCTTATTTATGATTTTATTTTTAAACGCATCGCGAAAAAATGGCATTGTTACATTCGTTAAGAAATTGTGGCTACCTAGATGCAATATTAAAAACAGCTCTAAGGAAAAAAACTTTTAAATGTAACATTCTGATTCGGGTTTTTATTTAAAATTGGAGCTATTTCAGGTTAAACCGGAAGTGACTAAAAAGAAAAGATTATGCGAAAATTCTCTTCTTTCTATACCATTTGCCTATATCAAATCTGATTTTGATATGTCTAATATTTATAAATTCATTAACAATCGGTATGCGGGTATTTTGAAAGCAAAATTTAAAATTATGGAAAATTTTACAGGGTTCTCCAAATAAATTTCCAAATACAACTAATGATTTTTTTTTTTTAATGACTCATACTCTGTATTACTGAATCTTTGGGCTGCAAGAACAAAAAAATGTTTTGTCAGCGATTCCCATATCAAAAATATAAGGTTTTTAGGAAAGGGAAGTAAAAAACATAGGCTATGGTTATTTAAAAAATACTGCATTTAATGACCTTTAAAAAATTGACCCATAGCTATGTTACCGTATTTTGTCGTAACGTTAAATTTAGTAAATTTTTATTGTTAAATAATATTCTTGTTTGCCATTTAGGCCATTTTTTGGAGGTCACTAAATACGTTATTCCTTAAAATAACCATAGGTTAGAGATTTTCTAAGAACATTTAAATATACGTTTAAATTAAACAACTTTTAAAAATCCTTACACTTTTAGAATAAAAATTGCTGGTAAAACTGACCTTGTGTTTTTTTCAATTTAAAATTTTAGTAATTAAATTAATTTAAGTAAAGTAAATAAGGTAATAACAACAAAAAAACATATGTTTTTATGTGGATCTTCATTTATAACACTCTGTTAATTCTTAATAATTTAAAATTATGCTTCTAATGCACCTTAATATGTTTGTAAAAATATACTTTCAAAACATTATACCGTTTTTATAACGAAGACTGAGGTGTTGGTGCGCCACCCTGTATAAGCCTGTATAAGGAAAACGGTATTTTGTAGTAGTTAGAGTACAAAACAAATTTATCTTTGATCAATTATAGAAATAATAAATATTCATATAATTGTTATTTTAAGTCATAATATTTTTGTTTACGACACGTTGGCTATTATCGTGAAATAAATAAATGTACAACTTGATGATATTTTTATAGTTCTTTTAATAGCTTTAAATCAAGTTTATTATTTAAATTTTTTAGAGGACTTCACAAAAACACAAAATAACATACAAAAGCGTTTCAGTTTCTTTTAAATTATGAATACGTTATATGTATATGCATAAATACAATTCTTTATTTTGTTTCAGAATGGATATGTGGAATGTAATAACAATTGTCCAAGAATTGATGAGTGTCATATGATTGTTGAAGACGCCTGCTGCAAAAGATGCAAAGGTAAAGACATAAAACATATATAGATATGTACCTACTAAAACCAATTCTATTATACTTTTTACTTTCCTGAATGAGAAAATAGAACATTTAAATTTTGGGATGACATATTGTGTCACCAGTGGCGTAGCTACTAAGGGGCTAGGTGGGGCAGTGCCCCAGGGCTCCCAAGTTTAGGGGGCCCCTTGCAGTTGAAAATAAAGAAAAGACCTTTTTCTTTTTTGCTCTTCAAATTTTTTTAGGTGTTGGTTAGTATGAATGAATGAATGAAGACGGATAAAGAAAGTGGGAAGTGAAGAAAACTTAAAAACTACTGAGAACCTCTTTTATTTGTCCTTAAATTTTTAGGGGCCCCACCTTACTTTTTTGTCCCAGGGCCCCAAGTGCATAATTTTAAAAATTTTTAAAAAAGCGAAATATTTTTAAGTATTAAAATACGCAGCTTTGCCCTAATTTCATCCAACCCCTTATGCCATTAAAAAAATGACTATGTTATATTTAAGGAGGTTAAAATATTTTAAAAAATATATACATAAACATAAACTTGGATAAACCTGGTAATTTAGTCAACAAATATTTTGCATAACTCAAAGTAAAATAGAAATATTAGCCAATTTATTATTATTGTAATGCCGAATTTTTCGTCTTTAGGTTGCAGCTACAATGGAAGTTCGTATCTGAGTCATACTGAATGGATTGATCCAAGAGATCCGTGTAAAGTGTTAAGATGTGAAGCTGGAGTAATTACCTTATCGAACTTGCGCTGTCATACACCGTGTCCAAATCCGTTACCACCTGAGCCAGGGAAATGTTGTCCGACGTGTCCAGGTTAGAATGTATTAATTTTTTAGAGACCTATATCAATCTCTTGGATTTATATAGAAGACATAAAAATAATATGATATGATAAATGTATCTATATCTGTAATATATCTAAAATGGTGTCATTGCAAGACATTTGCATTTACTTGGTTGCCACGGGTAGACTAACCCTTACACAATAGGACCTATTATTTTTTACCCTTTATAAAAGAATTAAAATAGTATTTTCAGATAGCTTAAACCCTTACCTTCCAAAAGGTACTTCTGTCCGATTTTAATTAATTTAAAAATAACTTTTTGCTTAAATAGGGTTGTATTTAATAATTTTGTTTGTCGGTTCGACATAGGCTTCCTCTTATTTTATGCATCTTTAAATCTAATTATTAAAGAAAAATGTCCTATAAAAATTGCAACAGAATAACCTAATGTTTTTAGATGTTCCAATCAAACAAAAACCTATTTTTGTCCAAGACGTTTTAATTGGTCGACAACGAACAGGAGTACCTTTTTATAATTTCATTATTCCAAAGTAATGTAAGAAAATCCTAATTTCAGCGGCGTCCTTCATGGCACATATCTCTGTAGAGAGGGGCTTTGGGGAAAAAATATAGGAACTTATTTTCTTATGTGTTTAATACGAATCCGAGAGACCACCCACATATTCTGGGACTATCTGTATGTTTAAACCTTTTTATTACCTTTAAATTTATATAAAAAAATATATATATTTTAGTTCTAGCTTTAAATTGTTTACCTCTTATTAAAAAGTATTAAAAAACTATTTGGAGCCTATTAGGCGAGTTAACATAGTCCCAAATCAAAAAGATTTTTAATGAGGTTGTTTAACTTATAAAATTAGTACGTTTTGTTTGCTCATTTTATACAAATAAAAAATGAAGGACGTTAGATCTCGCACAATAGCCTACCATATTGGAACCATGCAAGATTTATGTTCACAAAAATTCCAAAGTAAATATTAATGACTACACACATTCCTATAAATATTTTATGGTAATAATTTTAAATAAATAGTATAGGAATTAATTGTATTTTATTTTTTAATATAAAGAGTAAGTTTAATTATGTTTAGTACAGGGATCCCGGAAACCTCTGCAGCTACAGAGATGGTTAAAAGGGGAAAGAATTGTAGTTTTTAGAGCTTAATTTAGGTCACTTTTTGTTTTATCCAAAAATCATGTCTTACTGGATATTTTAACACTGTGATCGTCACGCCAAATTTTATTAATTGATCTCCTACACCACACAGAAATGTACTGATATTCATTTCCTTAGTAAAATAACCATTTTAACCTAAAAATACTAACTCCAAATAAAAGTCCGTGCTAAGAAATTTTCTACATTACGTCACGCTACGCGAGGGTGAATTCCATTTAAAATGCATTAAAAGTGTGCTTCTTTAGTACGCACAAAGCAAAATATATAAACTCGACTGTGTATACCAGAATATACACATGGCGCTTTTGACCCACCGCATGTGTATACGCAAATATACACATGGCAGTCAAAGTGTAGTGTAGTGTAAATAAAAAACCCTTGTTTTTCTATTTTTTCTTTCTAAAGTTTAGTTATTATTTAAAATACAAAAAGTTGTAAAAAGACTTGTTGATAATTATTTTCTTAATAGAAAGGTTAAATTTGATACGTAATGTAGTACTCTGTTTTTGAGCTACGACATAAACTTACATTTTTTTAAATGGAAAGTATAGTTGGCTATGACATTTTAAAAAGGGATTTTTAAAGCTTTTTAACGATGTATACCAAAATATACTTAAAAAAATGATGACCTTAGTAATGGAGAAAAAAGGTAATATATTTGTTTTAAAAAACAATAACTTATATCAAATTAAAAAGAACGTGAATCTTGAAAGCTGGTTTTACACTTATCAAACTTCTCATGACAAATAAGTACATTTGGTACAATTTGTTCAAAGACGGAAGTGGAAAACAAGAAATTATTTGACAAACTTCTTTGAAGCAAATTAATATCAAGGTTACCAACTAGAGGAATAATTAAGGTTATTTCGAGGTCAAATCTTCAAAATTTATCGAAAATAGCCCACAATCCTGGTATCTTTATGTCGTTGAAGTCACTAGACCCGAATCTGGGATCAGTTTGACCCCATCAGGTCATGGCCAAACATAGACCAAAATGGTAGTATCTTTATATTTTAAGGATGGCTGAATGCATAGTTGACCTCTTGACCCTATTAAGACAAAGTCAAGATCATATCAAGGTCAAATAATTAAAATTTGTCGAAAAACGGACCACAATTATGATATCTTTTATGTTTTCGGGGTCGCTGAATCCGAATCTGTTTCTATGGTGAATTTGGTGTTGCTGATGGCAGGTTGATATCCAAGTCATATCAAGGTAAAATCATTAGAAGTTATCAAAAATAGACCACAATCTTGATATCTTAAGGTTTTTTGGTTTGGCTGATCTTAAAATGTCCTTGACTTTGACCTGATGGGGTCTGACTCCAGATTCTGATTTAGTGACTCCAAAAACATAAAGATACCATGGTCCAGTCCTTCAGACCTTTAATCTTTTCTTGTAAGGATGTGATTGACCCTAAAGTGACCCTTACCATGACCTGATGGGGTCAAACCGAGCCCGGAATTGAATTCAGCAATCCCTATAACATAACAATGGTATGTCTTTCAGAGCATTACCTTTTTTTGTGGGGTTATGTTAGGCAATCATTTTAACTCCAATCGCGTTAAAATAAACTCATAACAACCATGACAAGGTTAGTTGTAACAGACATATCAAACATTATCATACCTAGTTTATTGGTTGAGTTTTTAAAAACAAAACAATTTTCTGAATAATCTGTAACAAAAATTAGTTTACCAGTTTTTTTACATTTTTTATTATTTGTGTTTGGATTTAACGTTTTTTTTAGGCACTGGCTAAAGGCGGCCGGCGGTTTTGCTCAATTATAAGAAGAAAACCGCCGTCTGGCGGTTTTTTATATCTAGGTATATAAAAACCGCCGAAAATTATAGTTAATTTGTTATTACCGGCGGTTTCTACTTATTTGATTATAAAAACTATTAAAAACCGCCGAAAAATAGTTAAAGTTAATCTTACCTTAATAATTATTTATTTTGCGTGTCATAGGCGTTTAGTTTTTTGTAGTATTATTGTTTAATCTTGTAGTTTAGTAAATAGCACCCTTGCCCTTGAAAAACAATATGGAGTAGTATAGCGGAATGGGGACAGGCAAATAAAACCACTATTGTATTTATCCTAATGTTTCGTGGCTGGATTGCCACTTTAAACTATTAACTATTAAACTATTTCGTCACATGGACCCAATAATTTACAACACTAAAAACACTGTCAGACAGAAAAGGGAAGAAACAACTTGTCTGGAAGTCATAGACGTCATTAAAGTGAGCAATTAGATATATTATAACTTAAAATTCTTGAAAAGTGGAAAATTATTTGTCTGAAAATTAAATAATTATGAACAATAAAAAATAAAAATTACAAAAAATGTATAAAAAATTATTAGGAAAAAATATATAAAAAAAATCGGAATCGAACTCGGAACTAACCAGAACCTGTCGCTTACGGGGTCAACGCTTATAACACTTGAGCCATAGGGGTTCTCAATATGCTTAAAGAAATAAGCCGTCTTAATGAATCCTTTATTCTGTAACTTTTTTTTCTAAGAAATTAAAAGTTTGTTCCACCAATACATGCATACTTTAATAATTGGTAAAACTTTATTCTTTTGTTTTATAAAACAATCAGTTTTTTTTATGCCGCTAAAATACTTCTGGCAATTTTTTTCCTACAAGATGTAGGTACATACCTACATCTCCCAGTTTAATTTTTGTTTGTTGATCAGTAATAAAAATAATATTAAACAATAAAACAAATAATTATTTAGGTGAGATTAACTAGACCTATTATTCGGCGGTTTTCAATAGTTTTTATAAGCAAAACCACCAGACGGCGGTTTTTATCGATTAAATAATTGAAAACCGCCGGTAATAGCATATTAATTATATTTTTAAGCGGTTTTTATATCCGCAGATCTAAAAAACCGCTAAAGGCCTTTTTTTCCTAAAATAAAGACAAAACCGCCGGCAGTCGTTTAGCCAGTGCCTTTGTATTTTAAATAATTACTCCGATTATTTTTCTTTAGCGATGATTTTTCAAGTTTATGCGTATTGGTTAAAAATTATCATTTAACACATTTAAAATTTTAGATTTAAGACTTGCGTTTTTTTTAAATATTTGTTACTGATCATGTCCTCAATTATGTGATAAGGTGTACAAAAGTATTGCGAACTTCCTCTAAAACCACCGGTTTAAAAATACTCTTATTTAAAACGCAAAATATAAGAAGTGGTTTTTAATTTGCAATATTAAAATTTTAAATTTCAACGCCTTCCTTTGAAATAAAATAATAAAGACAATGGATATTAGATTTAAGTAACTTTTACGGTTGGATTATTTTGTTGTTAATATGCACATTTTAAATCCTAATTAATATGCATCTAATTCGCTTTGTTTTTAAACCTTGTCACGATTTTTTTTCCGTTGTTGTGCATTCCTTATATTGATTATTCTAGTCTATTTGAAAAGAAATATATTTTATACGATACACAAAAAAATATGCTTTTAGTATGGACATAGGTACATTATGTTTTATTTTTTTAACCAAAAATTCTATATGATATTGTACATTATCGATTTAAAAATCGCTCACAAAACTTAATGCGAAAATTACACTCACGTACTCGACAATTATCGATTGATTACAGCGATATTTGCATAGTAGGAATCGAAAATTGCACTGTCATGTTTTTAATTGTTGAATTTGACAACCACATCCTAACAACAATCTTTGTTTGTTTTATTATGTCAGTTGGAATTTCATAAATTTTGCAAACATTTTTGTATTAAAAAAATGAATGATTTTTATGGACTTTTGCTTTGATATCGTAGGTGACATTGTTTTAAAATAGGAAAAAAAAAATTTTACTTTTTATGTTTTCCTTACGCTCGTAGAAAAAAATAGCGTTTCTAAGACATGCCAAAAGTGCCTTTTCCGCACTCAACTGCAGTCGCGTGCGGAAAAGTGGCACTTTTAGCACCAGTTAGGAAATATACTATTTTAAAATTGACACTTTCAATGTAAAAGATTTCACCAATTTACTTGGTAAATTAAATTAATCCAACGTAAATAATTATTTTTCGTTATTCTCTGGTTCTTATAGTATATTTTATTATTCTTTTAGTTTGTCAAATAAATGGACAGATAGTCACAGAAGATCGAGATGTAGTTTCCGATGATGATCCCTGTCTTAAGTGCCGTTGCAGCAAGGGACATTTAATTTGTGCCAAAAAGCTTGCCCCGTATTACAATGTGAATACAAAATGCAGTATAAACCACCAGGTAAGCTTTTAAACCTCTTTAATTAGTTAAAACTTGGTATTTTTGTTCAGAATTTCACAACGTTAATTAAAAAATAGATTGGTGGCAGATTTTGTCGTACTAAAAAAATAGGCACTAAAACCTCGTTTAAATAAATTTTAATATTTTTAAAAAACAATTTAGGGGCTAGTTTTACATAAAACTATTTAACACAGAATATTTATTATTTGTTTAAGGGGTTATATCCACTTAGAAGATCAAAAAAGGTCATTTCTCAAGATTTTTTCTGGAAAGCCCTTGATTTATTAATTTGAAATTTTGTACACATATTTTGTATACTTTTAACAATCTTTAAACATGTTTTATTTGACAAAAAAATGTTTTAAAAGCTTCTGTCGCCGATGTCCGGAATCTCCTCTAAAAAAGACAAAAAAACATTTTTTTTTAACAAAATAGCGGTTTTTAAACACAAAAATCGATTTTGACCCCAAATTTAAATCTTAAAATATTTATTAAAAAATGAGTATTTTTAGCAAAAGAAAAACCTTTGATTAATTTTTAAAAAATATATCCGAGAAGCTTGTGTCCAAATTTGAGACCAATCGGTTAAGTAGTTTTTGAGTTATCGTGGTTACCGTTTTTGAAAATACTGTTTTGAGAAAACGCGTTTAAAATCTATACACTTAGTTGATTTTTTTTACAAATACGCGCATCTCTCCGAAACTATTTGACGGATTAACTTCAAACTTTCAGAGAATATACTTGAATACATGTGCACTCGAAATATGCTTCAAAAACAAACAAAAAAGATTTTTTTAAATCGCAAGTGGATATAACCCCTTAAGGGATATTTCCCTTCGCTGGTCTTGTTGCTTCCTCTTATCTGTCTTCTCAACTTTTTGTTACAGTTATTTTTTATAACTATTTAATAAGGTGTAAAAATAAAGTTTAACAATGGATTTACTGGTTTCTTTTCGGATGTATTTTAAAAATATGTGTTTATAAGTTACAAGATGAAATAATAGGAGTTAAATAAAATAAAAGAACGAAAGAGACCAGACGAGTAAAACTTGGCACATTTCCCTTAAATTATGCAAATAAAAATATACCTTTTGTGGCAACTTATTTTTTTACATCTAGTTTAGCTTAAGAAAAAAAATACCTAACTTTTAGGGATTTTTTTCTTTTGAAAATTAGATTTTATAATTTTTTTACTCGCAGTTTTGCAACAACAACGACAATTATTATTAATTTATTAAATAACATTTATACCAACTCTGACAAACTATACAATACACTGTTTACTATAAATTGAGAAAAATACCTGAACAGAAAATGTATTTCATTGGTTTAAAAGTCAGTAACCCTAGTTACCACAATAAAAATGTATTTTATTAGTTTGAAACTACAGTAACCGAAGTTAGTTACTAGGTATTCATTATTAAGTTATAGTGGCCAAAGTATAGAATACGTGTTTTTAAAATTTTAAAGCTTAAACAATAAGTTTAACACCCTGTATCTTACGGACGGGCTTATATGAAAGTTTTATCTAATTTTAGTGAAATAATTCTACTATGACAGTTTGGTACTAAGTTCACGAACACTCTGTATACAGGAACCAAAATAGAACAATCTAACTTACCCTAATTAAAAAGTTAGTCGTTTACGAAATACAGGTTGTTAATGTTGTTGTTTTCTTTTACTTATTTAAAAATTGCTCTTTTAAATATTAAAAAATATTTTACCTAATTCATTCTAAATAGGTTTTTTGAATAATAAATCGACATAGTATACCTATTCACATTTTAATGTATAATTTAGGGAAAGGTAACTGCATCCGTTGGCTTATTTGCGAAATTTCTCTTTTAAATTATCTGAACAAAAATGGTATACAAAAAGTTATGAAATGTTAAACATAAATAATAACTGCAGGTGCCTTCTTCTACATTTTTAAAATGAAAAAAATTAAGCAGAATTAGATTCACCATCCTAGAACACTACTTAATATCAAATTTTGTAAGAAAAATATTTTAAAAAATGACACCCTGTATCTAGCAAACTATTAACTTCTAACTGATGTAATTGCGTTAGATTGTTGTATTTGGTCCCAAAAAATTTGTAGGAGCATTTTTTAAACATTTTAAAGATATCTTGTTAAGTATGTTTTGACATAGCTTGAACTAAAGAACATCTTTCTAATTTTACAGGCGAATGTTGTCCTAGATGCAACGGTACAAGAGCGCTGTTTCAGGCAAGAAACTCATGTACGATTCAACGGTCCCACTTTCAGAATGGAGATAACTTTCATTTGGATAAATGTACAGAATGTAAATGCATTAACAGTACATCAGTTTGTACAAGATCAGCATGTCCGATCTTAGACTGTGCTCCGGATCAGCAAAAAATGTTTCCCAATAGTTGTTGTCCAGTTTGTCCAAGGCCTCCTGTCATTGACAACTTTATGACCCAGTGTTATTATGAAGGAAAAGCATATGAGGCAGGTATCAAGTTTTATACCGAGTGACACAAAATGTTGTTACCTCCCCCTCACCTTTTTTTTAATTTTTAAGAGGAACTATTAAAAATTTTACAGTATTATAAAAGCAAAAATAAACTTCCAGTTTAATTGAAAGTACTAAAAACTTTATTATTTTAAATTTATGGGGCTTGTTTGTTTCTATATTTATATTCTCTATAAAATTCTCCCTTTCATGGTCTGTACAAAGTTCATATATTCTGCGGGGTACTTGTTTTTCATATATTTATAGAAAATAAGTACCGCTATTACTTTTGCTTTATTTTTTTCTTAGTAGGCTGTAACAATTTTAAAAATTAGAGGTATATTGAATTTTTAAATAAATTCCTTTTATTTCGTACATTTAGTTTTTTAATGAAATAAATAAAAATAATTCGAAATTGTTTAGATTTTAAATGAAAACACCTCTATTTTATTTGATATTTCATGTTCACACTAAAACAGCTCTTTAATAATGTAAAATAATTTTCAGCGGTTTATTCATATAATCGATTTTCTTTAGAGAATTGTTTCCTAATGTCCTACGACCTTGACTTCCCGCAATAAGCTACCTATTTACCCACGCTTTATGAAATACTCTAGATCAAATATTTTTTTATAACATATGCTTAAAAAAAAATCGTTTTGTCCCAACATCAGTTTTTTGTCCGCACTGTGCAATAGTTACAAGAAAATTTGTCAAAATGGCAAAAATTGTGTTTTTATTCTTATTTTAAAAACAAGTAATAGTGTAATTATTTTTTTAATTTTACGTTTAAAAGAAAAATCTTTAAATGTTTTTAAACCATAACAATATTTTTTGTTTTCTAGGTTTTTCTTTAATAAACTAACCGATTTAAAAAATTAAATAAAATGTAAATCATAACATGTCAGGACGGGAAGTTTTATTTTGAGAATTTAGTTGTCTGCTATCATTTATCAGGGCGTTTGTAATATTGTATATAAAAGTAACTATATTTAATATATTTAACGTTATTACTTTTGGAAACATGACCATATACATATAGTATTTAGGTGTGAATTAATAAAGCACCACAGTCTTGTAGTAGGTAAAGATATTCATAATGTGCCACAAGATCCCCCTTTCTATTTATTTTTTTAAATATGCCGCCTAGCTGTCACATTATGCAGATGGTATGTTAATAAGTATAGACCGTTCTCATACACTATCGTTCCAAATTTTATTAGAATATACTGAACGGTTTTAATTTTCCAAGGGGGTATAAACTTAATGTCCTTACTGTATAGAAAGTATAAAGTTTTTCTATTTGTACTAATTATATGTTTTATAATTTATTTTTAATTTTATTAATTACCATTTTTTTGTTTAAATATTTTTTGGGCTTGGCCTTATCACTTACTTACTTAGTTACTGTACTTAGATTTTTGTTCAAAAGAATATAATCATATTTTGTTAGGTAGGATGGTAATTTTTGGCAGCCGAATCCATGCAGTTCTTGTAAATGCCACAATGGAAAAGTAAGCTGTGCCAGAGAAAGATGCAATACAACATGTACATCTGGTATGAAAATGATTCATGTTCCTGGAGAGTGTTGTCCAAAATGTGTGGAAAGTAAGTTTTAAATTCTTAAATACGTAAATAGTATATAATATTACTGTAGTGTGGAAACTGACAAAATTTTATATGAGTGGAATAATGTTGCACGAGGCGTCAGCAGAGTGCGACAAAGCCACGAATGTAAGAAATTCATTTTCAAACGAGTATTGTATAATATTTTTCTTAAGGCCACAATTGCCACAAATTATTAACCAAAAGTAAATTTGAAGTTTGTTTGTCCTTACAGAAAAAATAAGAAAACAATTGAAAACTTTGCAACACTAGGGTGATATATAATTTTCCTTACTGTGGTATAATAATACTGTTTAACAATATTGTTTTACTAAAATCTATCTATCTGGGAGCTTTGTATAACTATCATCATTTTGGAATTTATCAAGGTCTTTACTTAAATAAATTTATTGTATGGTTTTTTCAGTGTAATTCCAATTACCATTCTAATAACTCAAAATTTATTTTAAATAACAATATAGCAGAGATGAAAGCTCTTAAAAAAGATCTGTCTGACAAAAAGTTTCATAGATTTCTATCCATTATCTTTTAAGCATAACAAAAAAAACAAATACCTATACATTAAGAACTTAAGCAAAATAATGAGGTAATTTGTCTTTAAATGGAACACCCTGTATGTTTTATTTTCAGTAAAAAGTTATTTTAAAAAGTTTTACAAAAATACTGAGTTTAATAAATTATATTTTTAATAGTTTTTATTAACTAATCTAAATCTGAAAAATTGTAGATATAATTTCAATTATACCTACCTACGGCACTCAGCTGAGTCTTTAGATATAATGGAAATTGTCTTCTGAATTAAATGATCAAATTTTCTAAACTATTTAAGATAGATATTAAATTGTTTTCGAATTGTAGGCGGTCTAAAAACGAAATTCGAATGTGTTGTGGATTACGACCTATTGCGCCTAAGCCATCGATATATTAAATGTGGTATTTTTGGAAAGATTTTTAAATAATCTTTTTAATGGTGACATATTATAGAGGGTCTTTCATTTACAATATGCTAATCTCTTCACTTTTTTGAGTTTTTAATGTTCGTTAGTTTTTTTGTTATGCTCAAAAGACAATGGATAAAAAGTATAAAACATTTATACAAGCCGTTTTTTCCTACTTTTTTGGTTGAAGTTAATAGTTGGTGGCACAATATAAATGAAAACCCTGTATATTTTACTATTTTTTTATTTTAGTTGAGGGTGTTTGTATGGCTTTTGGAGATCCTCACTACAAATCATTCGACGGAAAAATTTACACTTTTAAAGGCGTCGGCAAATACCAACTCACCGAAGATTGTCACAATAATTCTTTTTCCATTAAGGTCGCAAACTATATGGCTAACAAATATATGGCTTCCACCATTACGAAACGCGTGGCTATAAATTTTGGCGATATCCGTTTAAATTTACAGCAACGTCTAAGGGTAAAATATAACGGAAGACGAATATCTCTGCCTTTTAAAAAAGAAGGTCAATTTAGTGTAAGTAAATATAAATCAGAATTGTACGTATTTTTGACCAAACAATATAAATTAAACGAAATAATTGTCGGGTGAGTGGTCAATTTATGATTAAAAACTCTTTTTGATGCTACTTTAGTGTGCGGTCTACCGATATATTTCTACTTTAGTATGCAGTCTACCAACCTGTCTCTGTTATAGTATGCGATCTACCATTTAAAATACAAACCAAATCTATGATTCGGTATGACAATAACCCTGACACTATCTCTAAAATTAACGTAAGCTTAGCTAAACTGAATAGAGGCAGATTGGTGTGACTGTTTTATTTTTTATTAAAAATACGTCACACTTATTAGAGTCTTATGTACAGTTTTCTATATACAGTTCTTATATCATTAAGGAATGCTATAAACAAATCTTCTGACTCGTTTCTCCATATTTTCCAGCAGAGGATAGGATTATCCTCCCTGCCTACCATCTGGCCCCGGCTGGTAACAATGGACTGCAGACTAGGCACATAATAAACTAATCTGTTACGGTAGCTGATAATATTCCAGTAAGGTTTGTCACGCTGGTCATAAGGATCTCTTGTACAGAAAGAAAACTAGCTCCAAAATGTCACATAAGCTTAGGTTCGAATTTATTCTATTGTTGATATCCGTGTAGTGGAAAAATGTGTTGTCTCTCCTAACTGAACGCGTGACTTGACAACCCTTCCTAGGACAACGAAGCACAGGTCTAGATTGTCGTCTTTGATCCCGTTTCCTTTTCTGCTGCATTTCGCTTCCACACCGATGGCATTCTATATTTTCAGGTTCTTCCAGAAGTTGGTGTTGCCGCAAAAAGTTGACAGCAACATTTTCGTCTAAAATAACTGTTCTATATAACTCTTTCAGCAATATTATTACGTATCACTATAAGAAACTAAATATTCTAATTTTTATTAAAATTTGCCCTTTGTATTTATATGCCATATCACCATAATTGGGTCATTAATATTCTATTAGAATTAGGTCCCTGCTTAGGTACTTATTCTAACAATAATTGTGGTACTCTTAAGTATTAATGTTTATGAGAATTATTAGAATAATAGGTTGATACCGAAACGCAGGTAGACCACATACTAAAGTGGCACCCTCTTTCACAAATATACTTATTTTTATGTGTTTCTTGTTCTTTATTTTTATTTTATATTATATTTACTCTCCTGAAAAAGTGATTAAGTAATGGCGAAATATAGAATAAATAAAATAGTTTTTAATCATGCACAGACTGCACACCTGATAATTTTTCCCTTAAGGTCTATTCATACACATCAGTCACGCCTCAATGCCGTGTCAGTTCCGTCTTCGTCTGGCATATATGCCTGATGTATAATATTGACGTCTATTCACACATATCCTTCAGTCGTGCTAGAAGCACGTTTTTACAATATTTTGGAAGATGAAAGATAGCTCTCTAATGTGTTTATCTAATTGTTACAATATATTAATTATATATTATGGACTTTCTACTTTCACTTATTGTTCAATTTTAGTCCAAATGTAGTTTTTTCGTAACGGTATTCATGTACTTTGGATCTGATAAATCATATAGTACGGAATAGTGTCTTACCAGTGATCGGCAAAAAATTATTTATTTGTATTACCAAACTTTTTAAAAATTAATGAAAAAATATTACTAATTTTTTAAAAAAGTTAGTAATAAGTAAGAAACATATTTTTTTTAATTGGTATTTAGTGACGAAATCTTAATATATATATTTTTAAATTTAGTAATATAATATGTGCGCTAATTAATAATATTATTTATAGGGATATTTTTTTCATTGAGACTGATAAAACTTGACGGATCCGGACTGATACGTGACTAACGTTTATAAATAGACCTTATTACATAAAGTGTGTCCAAAAGTGTTGATATCAGTGATATTTTGCCAGATATTTAGCTTCGCAGAAGTCTATTTAAAATTTTGAAACATAAATAAGATACTTTTATTTATTATATTATTGGATTTTCGCTGGTAGTAGGGCGTAGATATATACCTTTTACACCATGCAACTTTTAAACTGGTGGCTTGATAGTTCTGATATAAACCCCGGAGTACCGAATTTCGTCCAGTTTGGTTTAAAATTCTCTAAGATAATTGAGCGTTTCCATACTTTTTGGACACACTGTATTAATCATAATAAATATATTGTAAAGTTATACAGGGTGAGACAACTTTTTTATTTAATGTGTGTGTTTCTGATAGAGGTAACAAATTTGACATATTGCTTTTACCGTTTGATTTTCTTATCTTTTTTCCACAAAATAGGTACTTTTTATTCTAGTCGATATCTTGTATCGTAAGTAAAAAAACACCTTTCATTTTATAAAATCAATAAAAAATATATTATCAAAAACAAAAGTGTTTATGTGTAACATAAAGTTAGGGAAGCACTTAAACACAGTTTTTATTAATTTTACCTTTTTTAATTAATGTCGTAAGATAAATGGAATTTTTATTTTGGTGTGTGTACAAAGAACAGTACAAGATATAGAATAAACCGTTCAAAAGTTGTAATTAATAGAGTAGGTATTTTTTTAATTGTTACTTTAAAGGGTAATAACGCCCTAACAATGCACGATAGGCGCTGTTTATATAAAGTACTGCCAATATTTTAACTTAATTTATTAGCCCTATGATTTCTTTTTTGTAATATTTTTAATAATAATAAAGACTCTTTAAACGAGTATTATAATAATATTTTAATCCCATTAAGATTTATTGGAATAAGTAACAATTCAAAAACATAATGTGCATGAAACATTAAAAAAATGTTATATCTTTTACACTAACACCCTGTATTATGTATTATTATTATTAAATTTTGAACATAAGCACAACTTTAATAAATTAATTGGTAATTAGCTCCTAAATTAAACGTTGTAAAAGCTGTGGGAATGAGCTATAAAAATAATTCAATTATTATCTTATTTATAATATATATTTTTTAGGTAAATAAAATTCGAGATAGCATTGAAGTTAGGCTTCAGAATGATGTCGTGATACTATGGAATGGGCGTAGTTTCTTAGAAGTTACGGTACCCCCAACATATAAAAGAAAGTTGTGCGGTTTGTGCGGAAACTTTAATGGTGATGTTCAAGACGATCTCCAAACAAAAGGCGGAAAGAGTGTCAGTGATAAAGAGTTGCTCAGTTTTGGAAGCTCTTGGTGTGTAGGTAAGTTATTGTGCCATTTATTAATTTACATATGGAAACTTTTTTTGCCTACCTTGCGACGTACCATTGGCTGCTGCCTCATGGTACCGCTAACTTTCACTTCAGCTGGCTTTCGCTTGACTGAATGATAAGTAGATACTGGCGTTGTACTGGTGAGTAAATTTGTTTCGTCCTGCTTTGGACCCTTCGGACGGGTAGCTTCAACCCGTAAGGACGTACTTCTAACATAATAATTATTATTAGTAAACTAAACCATTGGTTTTAAAAATAAACTTAATTATGCCTTATTGATATTAAATGTATTTTAAAATAGTATTTAAGAGGAATAAGTTGGGACAGTAAAAACATTTATTTTTTCTTAGGGATTCTTTAAACCAGTAATAACTAAACTACGTACAATACTTTTATGTTTTCCATAAGTACTAAAGGTTCTTTCAGTTGCGGCGGTTGACGATGGTAAATTGAGAATGTCTACAGTCAATCTATTTATTTTAGAACTGGAAAAAATTCCTGCCACCTAACAGGCCAATACATAGATTTTTCGCTGGAAATGACAAATTCCTTAGCAAAATCTTTTAGGTACCTCTTATTTTGTACTGTGCAGGTGGTTTCATAATATCTACTTGTAACGAATACTTTTGATGACCCCTTGCAGTTTTATAGATTAATTTTGTTGCAATTAAATTTCGCCGCGCTTCGGTTAAATTGTCGCCGCGTTGATTCTGTTAAAGTATAGAGAGAAAAAAATATAATTTTTTCAATGTTACCGATCTTGCGGTAATATTACGTAATATTACTAAAATCACTAGACATATTTAATATTTCTAAACTTTATTTTTAGGTAAGAAAACAGAATGTGCTAAGAAAATAAAACCCAACAGATCTACATGCATCAAATCTCGAATTGACCCCAGTCCGTGTAAGTTATACTTTACCACTGGCATTTTCACCGCCTGTGAGTCGAAACTAAGCTACAACAAATACTATAAGGCCTGCAAAATGGATATGTGTAATTGTCCTCATGGAAAATGCTATTGTGAAAGTCTTATGGCCTATTCAAGAGAGTGTGAGCGATTGGATGTTAATTTAACCAATTGGCAAAGGTAAGTGATATACACTTTTAGTGAAAGACAAAAAGTAGCTTGAAGTTATACCTAAAACCGTTTTTTGAACATTTTTTCTGATTTTTATAAAAGTGTGAAAACGAACTTGGCAACCACGGGAAAATAAAAGTCTAGGAAATATTCGAGGTGGGGTGTGAGTTCTTCGTGCCGACGAAAGGCGAAAGAGGTGAGCCAGCAGACCCTGATCTCGTTCTGCTCAAATAGGGACGCTCGTTGCAGCGGTGAATTGTTTTTTAGATTTTTTTTGGGACTTCTGGTAACTAAGAACTAAATTTTACAAGAATTAACAGTTTTTAGCCGCTAATTTATACAAACAATATTAGCCTTATACTTTTCAGGTAGAATAAGACCACATACAAAAATATGGTTTTCGATGTATTTTAAGAAATCTGTAACAAATCTGAAACTTTATTTGTTCTTTTTGTTGCAAGAAAATTTGTAGATAAAACAATTTTTTTCTTAAATACATACCCTTTAGATTATAAACCGTGGGCATTTCCGGATTAACCCGATAGGCAAATTAAGCAATTGCTTAGGGCATCGTGTTTTGGGGGGACCAGAAAGGCACTAAAGATTAGAAAAAAATAGTACATTAACTAATTTGTAATAAAATGAATATGTATTATAGCATATAATAATAAATAACAAAAATTTCCATAAATGTTCAAAGAAAGTGTTTTATTATAGGTATTTACAATTTTTTTTATTTAGTTTTTTTTTCTGGAATAGTACTTTTTTATAATTAACTCATATTTTTGAACTTATCTAATGTTTTTATGATATTTATTATTAGTATAATGTAAATTATTATTAGTATAAATAAAGTTAAACTATTAAAAGAAACTAAACATTTATTTTTAAAGCTTAAGTAAGTTATTAAAAATAAGTTAAAAATAAAAAAAATGATTTTTAATAAAATATCTAGTTTGGGAAGTTTAGCCAAAAAAATGTCCTTAAAAATGATACTTTGTTATTTTCTGCCATGGCCTTCTATAAGAAAATGCCATATTTATAAAAATTGATAATATTTAGTAAATATTGAAATAAGAAATGCATAATAGTATATATTTTTGAAAAGCTTAAGGAGTCTTTATTTAATATTATTAAAAATGTACAGGGTGTTCAGTAAGAAAAACATAGGTTGGGTAATTTTTTAAAAACTGAACAAACGTAGAAAAAAATAATTACACCACAATATTCTACGGAAAAAAAACTACACAATTAATCTATTTAAACTTTTTCATAACTTTAATAACAAAGCAAACAAGTTAAAGGAAGTTGTAAAAATGGGAAATCAAAATATTACTCTGTAACTCTGATCTCAAAAAAGAGATCAAGAGTCTTATATTAGATATTTGATATTCTTTACAGTGTTCGAAATACCCAGTAAAACCTTTGAAAATAAAACACCCTCTACTACCTACATGAAGCAATAAAATATTTTAACGTAACACTAACTTTTGTTTCTTTTATTCTTTTAGGCAGACTGAGTGTGATGCTCACCATGGACGTAGACTGACTAACCATCAACGTGCGAAAAGCCATAAAACCCATTCACAAGAAGCTTTACTACGATTCTCTTCAGCACAGCTATCGAAACTGAAACAGATTCCCTCCCACCGATACAACCCTATACCCTTACATTAAAAAATAGAGTCTCTTTAGACGGCTAGTCATTTTCAGTATTTCAATGGTCGCCTGAGTAGAGAAACAGTGCGCATAATGTAAATATTGTTTTCTTATAAAAGTATTAGCGTTGTTTTGTAAATTTGCGTAGAAAAATTTAAGAACTATTAACCTTAAAAGTAGACTGGGCCAAAAAGAAATATTTTTTTTTTTGGAAAATATAATATCGAAAATATTCTTTACGGTGACAAAATGAAAATATCGTGAAGATTTGAGCAATTAATATTAATATACAGGGTGATTCAAAAATCGATCAAGGAACTTAAGGGGGTGAATCTACTTGACAAAATAAGGGTAGAGCTTCATATATTTTTTTTCAAAATGTCATTCGTTTTCGACTTACAAGCCCTCAAGTTCAATTTTTATTTTATCTTTTCACCATATTGCATTTATTTTTTTACCAATCCAGTTGATATTTGGCACACAAATCGAGCTTTGCAGATTCTAAAATTTTAAGACAAAAGTACTTTTTCAAATACCGCCAGAGGGCACTTTACCTGAAACATAAAATTTATTTACATCATAACTTTTTTATTTTGACAGATATCGCAAAGCTGGGGGCGGAATTTTATACACCATCAAAAACTTAAAAATTAAGGTACTCTTTATTATAGTCGATAAACTTCACCGTTTAGGAACCAATAGACATCCAAGTTTTAATCAATTTTAATCAAATTACCTACATACATACAGGGTGTCCAGTAACTCAACCGACAAACTTAACCAAACGATTATACAACAAAAATAAGAAAAAACTTCATATAAACATAAGTCCTAAACGTCTTAGTTTTTTTTAAATATTTAACACACCGTAGTTCAAAAACTAAGACCTTTAGGACATATGTTTATATAAAGTTTTTTTTTTTATTTTCTGTTGTAGAATCTCCCGTAAAGTTTGTCCGTTCAGTTACTGGACACCCTGTATGTATGTAGGTAATTTAATTAAATTTGAGGAAAACTTATTGTCTATTGGTGCCTAAACGGTGAGGTTTATCGAATTTAATAAAGTGTTTCTTATTTTTAATGTTGTTGATTGTCTATAAAATGGCGCCCCAGCTTTGCGATATCTATCAAAATTAAAAAGTTATGATGTAAATAAATTTTAAGTTTTAGGTAAAGTGCCCTCTGGCGGTATTTGAAAAGTACTTTTGTCTTAAAATTTTAAAATCCGCAATTGGATTGGTTAAAAATAAATGCAATATGGCGAAAAATCAAAATAAAAATTGAACTTTGACGGCTTGTAACTCGAAAACGAGTGACATTTTGAAAAAAATATATGAAGCTCTACCCTTATTTTTTCAAGTAGAATCACCCCCTTAAGTTTCGTGATCGATTTTTGGAATCACCCTGTATTTGATGGTCCCTCTCCTTTAATTTACATTTTTATTCAAACTATCATTTTTGCGTCAAACTCCCTTACTACTGAGGTAAAAAAGTTATGTGCACACATGTCTTTAGAGAATTAAATTGCCTACGAAAAATGGCTTATTGAAACTTTTTGCTAGACGAACCGTTTTCAAATTATCACGCTTGAAACATTCTATTTTTTGGATTTACCTTTTTATTTTGGAATTTTGTTACTATCGAAGTAATAAATATATATAGAAAAAACAGTATGGACTCTTAAAAGGAATACAAAATGCTCTACAAAAAAAAATCTTTTAACGTTTTTACATAAAAGCATTCTTTTTAAAAGCTATTCGCGATTTAAGTTTAAAAATTTTTTATTAACTTAAAAAAACGATTTTATTAAAAAACATAAAAAGACCTTTTTTGTAGAGCACTAAACTTCCTTTAAGAATCTATGTTGCTTTTATCTTTATATTTATTTTTGCCTTAGTTAAAATATTCATTATTTGAAAACGGTTCGTCTGGCGAAAGTTTTTAATAAGAAGTTTTTTGTATGCAATTTAATATTAAAAAATATCTATGTTTACATATTTTTTTAAATCCTAATAGTTAGGAAGCATTGACGCAAAAGTGGAAGTACAAATAAAAAATGTAAATTAAAGGAGAAGGACCTCCAAATATTAATATTAAGAGCGAAACTACAAGAGCGGAATAATCGCGGCGTATTTCACACAGCGGGAAGTGGCGGTTTGCACGTCGCGTCGTAATGAAAACCGTACCATTAAACGAGCGCAACCAGACGTTCGGAAAATTCGTCGCGTTGTGTTTATTTCCGTCGGCGGTGAGCATATAGAATGCTTTCGATTGCGTTCATATCGCCACCGCCACTACGCAACACGTTATTCAATACAAAGTAAACTAGACGAGGTGACGGTGCGTGCGACGTATTCGTTGAGGGTACAAGCAAAAAAAAACTGTTTGACATGGAAATTTTTATTTGTGAAATATAAAAATGGCCTGCAGTTTACGATATAAAAAGTAGAGACAACGAATTAAGTCATCGTTTTTTTGTATACACTTGCACACACAACAGCAGCGCAACTTAACACAGAAGAGTCCATTTTTTAACTGTGTGTACCTACCCGACGGAAAAAACTCTTTCTGTTTGCATGCCAATTTCAATGGAAATTCCGCCGCGTGATATACGCCGCGATTATTTCGCTTGTGTAGTTTGGCTCTAAGGGCTCAAATCATCACAATATTTTCTTTTGGCTGCCCTAAACAATATTTTCGATAACTTTTTCAAAAAAAGTAAAGTCGATTTATTTAGCCAGGCCTACTGAATACATTTTAAAATAAATAACAAAATATTTAAATAAAAAGAATCGCATTTAAAACAGTTTAATTTATTTATTTTTTTCTTTAGAGATATAGGAGAGGGTATTTGTAAAAATATTAATTTATTAGGAAACATTTTTAATTACAGGGTGGTCGTCCATATTTTGACCCAGTTTAATCGCAAATAACAACAATATAGGGCAATTTCGTTATTTTAAAAGCAACACTAAAAATATCGAATTATCGACATTTAAGGAGTTTTATTTGACTATAAATATTTGCTGCATGGTACAATGTTGCAAAAAAAAAACAGCAACAAGGCTATACGTGTTTTTTAAAATAATAGATGCAGTTAGCCAAGATTACTTTTGCTATTATTTATAAAGCCTTCTTTTTTACAACCTTCTATGTAGCAAGTTTTAATTGTCAGTTGATTCACTTAATTGCCGTGCAGTCAATTATTTGGAGTTCAATTATTCAGTAAATTTTTGAAATGAACATAGTCCTTTACAATTTTTTAAATTACAAAGATAATACGAATATACAAAATTTACAGGATGTTTCATTTGAAATAATAAAGTTGCACTTTATGGGAAAATGGTCTGTTTTGTGCTAATAAAATGTCACAACAAAATGGCAAGGATATGATACAAACATTTAAAAGGTAAAAACTCTGCGAAAACCGCATCTTAATAACTTTATTTGTTTTAAATTTATTCGTGAATAAAATGGGCCAAACTATAGATGGTGACCTTGCATTAACTATATTTAAATATTTTGTTGCTTATAGAGTGTGTTCCTAAACCTTACGTTAATAAAAAAAGAGGAAATGTAGGAAAAATTAAAACATGTGTCTTTCAAGATTACTTTTTCTTTGCTACAGAAATCAAAACTATATTTTTTGTACTTTGTTAATGTTCCGTAAACATTTTAAAGAAAACTAAATTAAAATATAAAATACAACCTACTGAAAATTAATGTATTTTAAATTACTTTAAACAATTATTTTATAAATTACCCTACTATTTTTTTCAGGTCCTTACCCATTTATTGCCCCTTATTTTATTGCATTACTTTTGTTTTTTTACCCATTTCTGCCATTTTGCACTCTTAAAGATCTTTGGAGAATACGTGTTTATTAGACATTTTTTTCTACAATTTTCTGTACAAGCTTATAAACAAAAGTAAAACAGTCCGTAAAATGTATTTCGTAAAAGAGGTTTTGCAAAAAAAAACAACAATAGTGTAGTTTATTATAAGAGTCTAAAGCATATATTTTAAAAAAACAATACAATAATAAGGATACAACAAAAGACACATTTTTCTGGCTTTTGTTATTTTTTTATGTTATTTTTTTGAATTTACTCTAATAAATTAATTCCGATAGATAATTTATATTGTCAAGTAGTTAGTCCTATAAAAACATTTATTTTCATAATTGCAAGTAACATATAAAATAACTGTTGCACTTTTGTTAAATAACTTTAATCAATTATACTGTTTATTATGTAGAATTAGGAACACCCTATATATTCAAGAATTAATTGCATTTTAAAATATATTAATAAATTAAATGCGTAAAAAGTTAAATCAATTATAATTTTAATGCAAGATGGTATAGTAATTGACAAAGATTTCCTAATTTTGCTCTATTGCCTAAAGTATATTTTATGTTATAATTGCGTTTTATTGAAAACAATCCACCTCGTATAATTTCATTAGTTGTGTATTTATAAAGAAAACCCTAAAATATGTTCATTTTTGTTTAAAGTACAACACATTTTAATCTTATAATTTTCACGTACAGAATTATCTTCTTCACCCACTACTACGGACATCAAAAAGTTTAAAGTGAAAAGGGGGTCGAGTGATACATCACCCTAACCATCATTTCATACCTGCCGAGCCGGGCCAGACAGAGTAATAAAACCTTATATAAAGTCTTATGAGAGCTTGCCGACTATCCGGATTCTTAGCCTGTGAATAGTCTCTTATGGCCAAGCGCAATAAAGGTCGGGCCTCACATATCCGCAACGAGCCCGTGGCCGTGGGTTTCCCTGGTGAAATGTAGGGGGATGCGGTGCAAATTTTTTTATTTAATTAAACTGCAGTAATATGAGTCAAATATACCACGCTTTAAATAACACCTGATTACACATTAAATTAAAAAATAACAATGTGTTTGTAAGTTAACCCACATATTATTTACAAGATGTAACAATAAAATTAATTTTACACTTTTTAATACGTAATAAATCATTTTTTTTTTGTTTACAACAACTAACCTTTTACCACTGGGTTTAAATTTTTATACGTAATGAACTTAAATAAAAGGTGAAGCTTATAAACTTAAAGCATGGTTTGGGGAACATCGGCGCTATCCGATCCACGAATGACATTTGCTGGGCATGTTTCAGACCGTACGAGTACACGGTCGTGCTACGATGCAGGTCTTGTGAGACATCGGTGTGTTGACCAGACTTTTACCTATACTACACCTAAAGTTTGGAAAAAAGGGAACAGAGATAAGTAGGAAAATCTGTTTATTTAAACAAATAGATATACATACATAAAACAATAGACTTAGATTGACAAAAATGCTTTGTATATTTTTGCGGGCACCAAAAGTGCCTTTGAATTTTTTCAAATTAATTTGCCCCACTTTCCTCTATCAACATGAAATCGGGCTCGGTACGGTTATGTGAGGCCAGTCCATTACGCGTGGGACGTGACGCAACACAGCACGTACTCTGAAACTTAATAAAATTTAATTAACCAGTGCAATTGAGTAGCGACGCGTTTACTGTAAAACGCGTTGATTTTTGTGATCATCTCATATGCGGCTTTCCTATGACAACATACACTTCGTTAGCGTCGGTCAGTAACCGATTTTATGGGTCAGGCTAGTGTGAAACTAGAGTTGAGTATCCAAGTCTCTCTTTAATAACTTTTGGATTTTTAAAATGGCTGAAGCATTTTTGAGACTATTTAAATTTAATTTTTTTTATTTTTGATAATCCTTACATAGTTAAAGAAAAATTATAAGTGGCTACAAAGAAAAAAATGTACTTCATGGGCTCGTAATGTCCTCCATTGATTTTCACGCAATGTTAATTGCATGTATTATTTTTGTTTTGCTAGTCAACATATTTTAATTTTTGTTTTTTGAATACTATGAAACTAATTTTAAAATTTTAAAAAGTATTCAAGAAAGAATTTAATACCTTTTGAGATGATATATATCTCGACCCCCTTCCCATTTAACCTTCTTGGAAATTCGGCTAGTGTGGGGAGGGAGTTACACTGAACGGGTAAATTTTAGTACAAAAACTGTTATTTTAAGATTTTTTGAAGGTACTGAGCCAACAGAATTATGTAATTAGTAAATGACCTGTTTATACTTTTTTATATTTTGTATTATGGGCAGTTACTTTTTTTTGTAGGTACGTCTTCTAAATTAAATAATGTTACAGTTATTTATTTGTGGTATAAAAGAATTTATACAAAAAATAGTATAATTGCAGAGGTGATGATTTATTCAACAAAGTATACGCTTGTCGCTATTTTGTAGGTTTTAAAATATTTAAAAGGTTATTACCATTGAAATGGCGCCCTGTTAAAAAAATGTTTTTAAAAGCTTATCTTTTTTAGTAATTTAAAAACTTATGCATTAAAAGTTTATTCCTTAAAAATATATACAGAATCATCGCACATCGGTTTTTCTGTTCTGATAAATTCTGATGCAGTCATTAAAAGTCATTATTAGCATACAAATCGTTAAATACCAAAATTGTGCTTTCTATAATTTACTGCATTATGTAAGTTATTAAAATATATATATTTTTATAAACCATTCCAATTTTGCTTAATGCGCACATAGGACTTGTGCAATATTTTAAGTTACTCTTAAAAAAACATTAACAAAAAATATTCAAAAAATTTTATATACTTTTTTATATTTTTGTAATTACAAACTTGGTTCATAATGCATTTAAATATTATTGCTTTACTTGGCAATAAAAGCCTGTATCACTACAGAATTATTGTAATAAAAGATTCAATTATTTTATTTATTTATTTAATAATTCTTAACCTACTTATTTATTTATAGTTGTCAACGATATGCTATGCGTATCTATTTAGAATTTAGTATTTAATAGAATAGGTCCAACGTTTTATTGCATTCATTAAGTATTTTTTAATGTAAATTGGTAAAACATTTGAAACAGTTTTTTTATTACCAAAGACATTATATTACAGCATTTATTTGCAAACAAAAAACATGCGGTTTTAGATTCTTGGCTTAAGTTTGTTACCATATTAACTGTTAAAATAATAATCTTAGGGCAGAAGTCAAACTTTTCAACGAGGTTTGTATCCCAAGCAGCAAGCTGACGTCTTATTGACGTCTCTTTTTAGTAATTTTTGGTCATCAAAGACGTCATAAGATGACGACAAAATGACGTTAAAATGACCTCCCTAAGTCACAGACAAAACACGTCCCGTTTAAGACGTCTTTAAAATGACAAAAAATTGACGTATATACTTTTTTCTTTTCAAAAGCTAAAATAATACGATATTTTATTTGAAAATTAAAATAGGAAAAAACTCTTTACTGCTTGCAATTTCCTTGCACTGCAGGGTCGCATCTCTCGGGACACTGTCCAACCGGGAGATGCAGATTTTTACACTGGCCGAAGGTATTTCTTTCAAAACTAATTGAGATCACCAACCCCAAACCGGTCTTGGACTATTTTGGTCTCATCAGTACGTAACAACTTTAATAAGAAGCTCCAAAAATGTCTATAAGAAGCGGAGATGTTAAAAAAATATAGTAGTTTATTGTCCATTACGCCATCTATCGGTGAAGTTTTTTCCTTTTTCAATTTTGTGAAATTAGTCTTATTATTCTGATATGTCATGTCACATGATATTTCGGTTGGATTTTGACACGAATTATATAATTTCACAGTGTTTTTCTGGCGGGTTTTTAAACATGACGTCATTAGATTTTTATGAGCTAATATGATAAAAAAATACGTCAAAATGACGTCGCTTCAACGAAGTCAAAAAAACGTCAGTAAAATGACGTCATAATTTTGGTCTAGTGACGTCTTATGACTAAACATGACTAAATAATGACGTTAGCTTGTTGCTGGGGATACTATTTTATTTACAGCCATTATAATTTTAATAAAAAGTGGATTAACCTTTTTTGTTTAAATTATTACTCGCAAACTGGCACTTTTTTAATGTTGCTATGAAGATAACAAGTGCCACCAACCGGGCAAAGAACCATATAGTTATATAGTTTTATATATATTTATATATATATATATATATATATATATATATATATATATATATATATATATATATATATATATATATATATGGAAGTGGCACTTTCATCCAGTCTGTCAATGTCAGATGTTTTAGGTGTCGGACTGGGCGAACGCATCACTGTTTTTGTCGGACAAGTTTAGCACAATGTTTTACATGCAATTTTTAAACATTTTGCCAAAAATCGTAAGGGTTCCATTCATGAAACCATAAGGCTCAAACACATCTTTCGGGTATTGGACTGAGCGGGTTTCGTGACTGTAACCCTTACGATTTTTGGCACAATGTTTAAAAATTGCATGTGAAAAATGTGGAAAACTTGTCCGAGAAGTGACGCATTTGCCCAGTCTGACACCTGAAACATTTGACATTTACAGACTGGGTTAGTGCGCCGCTTTCATTTATGGCGGGCGGTATAAATATTCGTGATAGGCTCGTTACCAAGAACTGCCCTAAAAACTTTTAAAAATGTGCTTATCATGAAGTCCATTTCATTACTGGTCCAAGGAACTATACCTTCCTTTTAAATCAGTATAAAATCTAAACTAAAATGTTTACATTTAATATTACTTTTCCATTTAAAGATCTAAATATTTCAATTGTTTAGTATAATTAACTATATTACCTGTAGAAAACTATACAAGGAAATACAAAATGTCAATGTTTTTTGCCGTGTTAAAAACTTGTTTGCAAACTTATGTTGTACAACCTACTTAGAATTTTTTTATACATATTGCATTTGTATTTACAATAACATTTCTGCTCATTGTTTAATTTTAAAAACAATTGTTTTGTATATACGTTTTAGTATGGCTATATTTTAGGTAAGTTTTTCAGTTAAGGTTTTTATATCTGCGACGATCTCCGTGACATTCATGTAACGAACACATTTAAATTTTAAGCGTAGAATTGTTCCTAATTATAGAAAATTTTTAAGAGTGGAATAAATTATCGGGATGTGGTTTAAAAAGAAATGTAAATCTCTATTTTGCTACTTACATGATATATTTTATGTAGTAAAATATAAAATAATATCTAATTAGTTCCTATTTTTCTGTATTTCTATGTAAAGCAGTGTTTTTGTTCTTTTTAGATTATAGCTACCCAATGAATTTATTAGTACTTTAGACAATGTATATCTCTGTATTGTAGAATATATTCGTATTTAATAAGGCCATTGCTGTCCTAGTACCATATAATACACACATGAATTAAATATGTAATAAGTAAGGTACTACCTTGAATTTTTAAAAAGCACGTTTTAAAACTAATTTACAACTTACTAATCACACATTTTCTTTTCCTTATTAACCCTAGGTTTATTTTTGTATAAAAGTTGCCTCCTACAGAAAATATATACAGGCTGGTTCTTAACCTATAGGCGAAAACTTGGGAAACAATTGCTATAGAAAAACAATAACTAGGAAGACCATCCAAACGATAACTAATAATAAAAAAACAAAACCTAAAAACACTTTTTAAGCTCAGGTTAGTTTTTGTTAGTTAGTCATATACAGGGTGTCTGCTAATTAATGATACATAGAAAAACCACAAATATCCTATCCCAAAATATTAAGATTTAACCAAACATACCTATATTTAAAAGTTGATACTAAGGAAGAGACAGAGCGTCAAAGTAAAAACATATTTTAAATTTGTTTCGAAAATTTTATACCTGTTGTTTACAGTCAATAAAATGCCTTGATTTTGACAAGTTGGTATGACCACAACAAATTCATTTCATCAATCTATCTCTCTATCTATTAAATTATCTACCTTAGCTTGTAATATTTATTGATTATCTTGGCCAAAGCGCGACATTTTCTTTTTTTATTTTTGATCAAAAATTAAATTTTACCAGGTACGCCTTCCATACCTGACAAACAAACCAGTAAAATCATTAATGGCTGTCAAAAGTTGCACTTTTTTAAATAATTTTTAGTATAAAATTTTCTTACCGATTCCCCATGAGCTTAAATTAATCTCCGTAATTTTTTTCTTGGTTATAATTTGTAAAAAATTTAAGCTCTAGGAAGATTATAAGTGATAATTTTTATTATGTTTAATTTTTTTCTTAATTTTTTAGTTTATTATTTTCAAAGAAAAACAATAACTGATTATTCTGAAACAGTAAAAACAGTGTTATTTGTGCTAAAAATTACCATTCTTTTTTACTTAAAATAATTAATTATCTTGCCAATTTAAAATATTTTACTAATTTTTTTTTCATTTTTATTTCCTATTTCTGCTAAGAAATAATTCTCCACGTTTATGCGTATAGGTTACCAATTGGCATGCATTTAAACAACAAAAAAATGTAGTTATTTTTATGATTTCTGGTTATACCGTTTATAAATTACATTTAGTTTTTAAATAAAGAAAAAAATTGCTGAAAATTTTAGGCTGGACGTTTAGAATTTAATAATTAATCAAAATTGAATACAATGTATTTCATTGGATGATATAAGTACCTTAAACGTTTATATGTCGAATTTAAAGATTTTTAAATTAATTTCATATATTAATTTAATTTAGTCATGGGAATAGCAATGGAAAATATTGGGTTAAATATGAGAATATTTGTTACATTTTTGTCCATAAGTTTAAGGATCTTTAACGCCTTTCGTGTCTTCTCATCTATTTATCTTTTTAACCTATTGTACTTTTTAAATATATTTTTTTATGTTTTCTTGTAATTTCTTCTTTGTCTTATTGCAGAAAGCACCATTCTTTGTAATATTATTAATTTATTCATATTTTTGCAATTTTGTATAAAGTTTTGTTGCATAAAAAGTTCATCTACTAAAAATATTGAATAAAAAATGATATGTAAAATAAAATTGTGTACTTTATTTGTAATTTATAAATCTTATCTGTATAAACTCTTTTGAGTAAGTTGTGATCCTAAAAGAAAAACTACTGATCTAGATAAATAGCCAATAGTTATCACCTGCACCAAACAAAAGTTACATTTCATGGGTGAAAGAACAGGTTTGTGCGCTTCGATACCAGTCATTTTCCGTCGCCACCCAATAAACACACTATAGCGCCGTATGCACTATCGGGCATAATTTATCAACGCGTTGTCTGGGTTTCCTGTTCAAAATGCTTCTAAAGTACGAGGAGCATGGCAAGGGACGGTGGGCCACTATTGTATTTAGCCACGGCTATTTTAGCGTGCCGTAAAATCAACTAATAATAGAATCACATTCTATGACAAATTTGCAGTAGGCTATAATATCGCGTATGCCATTTCCAACACTGTGTAATAAATTTTTAACTTTTTATTTTATCTAAGATCGCTATATGTGAGTGTTGTTCCCTGCTATTGAGGTAAAAATAGGTAAATAAAAATGCTCCGTCACATCATAATTTTCACATAAAATGTGGTAAAATTCCTTTTTGCACATTTTTATTAGTTTATTGTTAAATGCAACTTATAACAAATAAATGGAGCAAATGGATTCATCTCATAACTGAAAATGTCACTTTTAACATCATAATATGTTTCTTTTAAGTGAGCACTATAGGTCAGCGTGAAAATAATAATTTATTTCCATTATTTAAAAATACTCTTTTTTAATTCATTTTTAAGGAATTAATAACTAAACGTATCAGTGGCAACATGATTATGACCAAGCTGTGACAATAAAATCCATTCACATCATTGCAAAAAGTAAACTATATTCTTACGGATAGTACGGAACCCATGAGCCATGTCTTTTTGGAAAAAGTAACCTTTACATTTGGTTTACACAAATTCCATTGCTGTAGTCTTAAAGTCAATAATTTTGCTTTAATAATCGGTAAATTCAAATATTTTATCAATTCATTAGCCTAATTTAGTTAACAAAAAGTGGCTTCGATGCCTCTTACTGCGCAAAACCCTTACCTTCACAGTTTTCACTCTCTAATGAACTTAAATTACTTGGTTTTTAACACGCTTTTATTAGCTTGGGTTGTAACTATCTATCTATCTATCTATGTAACGGAATCTTTGAGCCTAATTTTTACCAACTTCCAGCGATTCAATTTCTTTGAAACTTTGCACACGTATCAAGGACCGATGACAATGTAATAATTTAAAAACAGTATCCCGTTATCCTGATTAGGACCGCCAGGATAAATAAATTCCTTTACAGATCCTCTGTGTCTCTTGACAAAATGGCGAAGGATTTTTTTAGTGAATAAACTGGAGCATTTATTTTTAAAAACTAATTGATATATCGAACTAAAAATGAAAAATAAATAATAGTTTAAAACTAAAAACACGCTTTTATATGCAACCGAACTAAAAATTAGAATATAATTTTTCATAACAAAGAGTTTGTCACTTCAGAATAAAAGCGTGGGGTGCTTAATATATTAAATGTTATAATTATTCTATTTGCAAATATCTATGAGGGAAAAGTTATAAAAAAATAGTAAAATGCACCCCACGCTTTTTACTCTGAAGTGACAAACTCTTTGTAATGAAAAATTATTTTCTAATTTTTAGTTCGGTTGCATATAAAAGCGTGTTTTTTAGTTTTTTTAAACTATTATTTATTTATTAAACGCTAAACTAGGCACTCAGCAACAGATAAATCAGCAGCATGTGGCTGAGGTTTTACTAGTGATGACACATCGGATTTTTCAAAAAATTATTTAATTGCGTTAGACAAAAAAGCAATCCACGGCATGATTTGTTGGTTCAGTCCATATCATTTGGGTACCAAATGGCATTTTTAACTCTTCCATTGTACCTCCCACTTTCTACTAATTTGTATAGCACCTTAAACAGCACACTTTGGGAACCCATGACTTATTTTGATTTCGTACATCACGGTTAAAATAAACTAAATAGCAGGTTTTAATTAAGTTAGAAAATGCCTTTTTTTCAATTTTAACGTAAATTCGCCACACATATGGCAACATGAATTAAGGCTTTGTACACAGACGCGTGCCATTTTAAAGGTAAACTATTACTTCCTACGACCACATGTGAACTTATTAAATAGCACACTGTGTTCATGCATAGAAAATGCCTTATATCACACTAGTGTTGCAAAGTACTTTACAACACTAGTGTTGCAAAGTATAATATAAAGCTGTCATCGCTGTCATTGTTATTTAAAATAAATTTGGAGTTATCAGGCTGTTATTGACATCTACATTGAAAAAGCCATGCAATATTTTTTTAATGAGGACCTTTTTTAATTCTTAAATGATAAAAAGCGACTAGGTAGGTGATTTTTGATATAAAAATATTGTTAAACAGTATAATATATCGCAGTAAGGAAAAGTATATATCACCCTAGTAATGCAAAATTTTCAATTGTTTTCTTATTTTTTCCGTGAAGACAAACAACTTTTATTGTTTTTTTTTTTTGATGAATAACTTGTGGTCGTGGGAAAATAGTGTACATTACTTGTGTGAAAATCACTTTCTTACACGCGTGGGTTTTATTCCCACTCGTGTAAAATAAGTCATTTTCCACCCTTGTAATGTAATATACTAAACCACCGCTCACGCTGTGTTTTGTTAAAAATATAATTATATTTTTAGACCCTCTGAATTTTATTATTAAAACATACACACACACATTTAAAATGGCAGATATCCCCGCTTGTAGATGTAATATCGAACAAAAATTCTACAGATATTTATTGTAAGTCAACTGCACTAAAAAAGTATAAACCTGGTTAGATATTTTTTTAGTGTTGGGCAGTATAATCTGTCACAAATCGGGAACATTAAATTTATTGTTTGTATTGATATAAATCCACAGAAAAATGTGTTTCAGTGATAAATCAATAGCCGTACAAAAAGTATAATATGTAATATAATATTGGCTGTAGTCCCACTAAGACGCCACTGAACCTAATAATTTAAATCTAGTTAGGACTAAGTAGGCTTCTTTGTATTTTAAACAACTTTTTTAAGTTAACACAAATTGCTTTAAAGATATTTGAGATATATATAAAAAGATACCTTTTTTTAGGGAGTCTTGAATCTGAGAAACGTACCCAAATCCGTACGTTAACAGGTTTATAGGGACTTATTTTCGTAAAACGAAAAAAAATCACAGATCCATCAACCAGTTCCAACTTTTTTAATATGCCTCTTAAGTTTAAAATAATATTTTGATTGGTTCAAAAATGTAAGTTCGGCAAACGTAAACATTTTTAAAATTGTAAGAGAGTAAACGTGTAAAATATTGACCTATAAAAAATAAATGAAATAGTCATGTCGCCTGTCCTACCTAAAATAATTTCCCAAATCAGCCATTTTGATGGATAAAAACCACTTTGTTGAATTTATAATTTCTTTTCTAGAAACTTTTTAACAAACTTCGCATGCTTCGAACGGTTACTATAAACACAAGCCCACAAAAGTCAAAACCCACAGGGTAGACCCCACTAGTTCTTGGTATTTTTGGGTGCTAAAACGATCTATGATAATGAAAATAAATTGTAATTCAATTTCTCCCCGCACCTCTCTAGGGGGTAAAATGTAACTTATTATAAAAATCTAAATTTATATGCATTTCTTCGTGATTGGGTGCACTAAAACTGATCGGAACAAATAATAATAATTTCGACATCCTGGTTGCAGTATAGTTTCAAATTGTATCCCTGGATGCCAATTTTAGACATAATAGCATTTGTGTATTACTTTCTGACTTAACCGGAAGTAATACAAACTTAAATATTTTAAATGAAACACCCCTAACCAGAACTAACCAGACTTTCCTAGCATATGAATAAGAAACACTTCAAACAATCAACAACAGCGATGAACTTCTGAACATGCATAAATTGTGGCCGTAAGCTTTTCCACAAGGCATGCGCGCCCTCCTCAACCATACGAAGACACCATGTGTTCAACACCAAAACGTAAAAACCTCAGGCTTTAGGAATCTTAACTAACAGCGCTTAGCCCCAGAAGATAGAAGCCCCAATTTAGCGTGAATCTTTTCTCGATCCCCAAGGGTACAGCAACGCTCGTACGACACCTTCAGCCGCCTACCCGGAAAGTCTATGTAGACTTCTACGTAAACGTGAACCGCACTACTCGAAGACCGCGAAAAGAGTAATACAATACCTTAACTATATCAAAAACCTAACTTTTTGGTTTTGAAGAAAATGGCATTTAAAATGTTTAAACGACAGCACAATATGCAGGAAGTTTTATGGGGAAAAAATAAACATAATAAATTAAAATGACTAAAATAGTTCTTTTAAAAGACTACCCGTAAGGCCAAGCAACAAGCTGACTCTTATTGACGTCTCTTTTAAGGGCATTTTGGTCACATTTGGTCAGCAAAGGAGCGTCATAAGATGACGACAAAATGACGTAAAGACTGACCTCCGCTAAGTCACAGACAAAAGACGTCCGTTAATGACTTGTCTTTGAGATGACGAAAAATTGACGCATTTGCTTTTTTTAAAAAACTAAATAATATGATATTTTTATTTAAAAATTAAAATAGGAAAAAAAATCCCTTATTGCTTGCAATTTCCTTGTACCTGCACAAGGGTCGCATCTCTCCGGGACACTGTCCAGCCTGAAGATGCAAATTTTTACACTAGACGAAGATATTTCTTTTTAAAGCTAATTGAGATCACCAACTTCGCAGATCGGTGTCAGAAATATTTTGGTCTCATCGGTACGGTGTAGGCGATAAAAAGATGTTGAATAAATGTAGTAGTTTATCGTCCATTACGCCATCTATCAGTAGAGTTTTTCCTATTCAATTTTATAAAATTATTAGTCAGCGGTTTCTGGCGGAGATTTCCTAAACTTAGCGACGTCAAATTAGAATTTTTATGAGCTACTATGACAGCGAAAAAAATGACACGATAAAAACACATCATTTAAATGACGTTAAAATGACGTCCTAATTTTGGTCTGATGACGTCCTATGACCCAAAAATGGCTAAAAATAACGTCATAATGTAGTCCAGTTTGCTGCTTGGGGAATGCATTATAATACTTCTTTCTATTTAACCGGAGTGTGGAAATTGAACACCTAGGAGTAGCTGATAACACTGGTAATTTTAATGAATAACCTACATATTTTTAGATTTAAATTTATTTAGCTATTCCTAATGGCTTATAATTTACCCATAACTTCTAACTATTTTGAAGTTTTAGAGAACACAGGTTTTGAAAAGGTTTTGGGCAGCTCGCGCGGCGACACAATATTAATAAAACTGTTTATTGTAAGGTCGTTCGGACCTCTTCAAGCTCGTTTTCTCTAGACTAAAAAAGATAAGAGTTATAGGTATATAGGTTTTTATATCAAAAATATTACCTTAAAAAATTTACATATCTTTAGAAATATATAGGGTGTTCATTGAAATTACTTGGGGTTCCTTAGCGGGTTCAGTAGCTTTGGGTTCACAGTAGTATTATCAATGGTGTCTCAAAGTGGAATATGCTTTTAAAGAACAATTTTATTTAAAGCTTGGTTACATTTTCATATATATATATATATATATATATATATATATATATACATAATATATTTAAGAATTTTTTCTATTTGTTTTTCAGGACTTTTGGGATTATATATTTTATGTTTTTTACTTTTCTTGGAGGGTTTAAGTCCTTCCAAAAAAAAAATATACTTTTCCTTTTCTTTATTTTTGTTGCATTTATTGACGTTCAGAGTACTATTTGACCCTTCGTAAGAAATAGAAATACAGTTTTTCACTAAGCGCTAAAAAATATGACAGTAAACTAAATATCTACAAATCTAGAAGCTAACAACTAATGTTTTACCTTAAACAAATTTTCAGGAACTGCTCTTTTTGATGTGTTTGTAAATTTCACTTACCTGTGCTTTACTTTGTGGTTTTGTACATGTTTGCACTGTTACTAAGGATAGATATGAACTGAGAGCTAGAGCGGGGTACATATTTCAGTTTGGGGGTTTTGGTTAGATCTAATATTTTAGGTAACAAGTACAGGAAGGTTTTTATGGCAAGATGATAGTGTGTTTTATGTTGAGAGCTATTTCTCTGACACCTAGAGCAATAATTCAAATATAACTACTCGGTTCATATCCATCCTTGTGCCATTCTGTCCCAACATATATAAAAGCTAAAAGAATATACAAACTTCAGCTGTTTAAGAGTAAAACAGGCCAACCTCTAATTTAGTATTTTTGTACCAGTGAAAAAAAACTTATATTTCTGACTTTGCGATGAGAAGTCAAATAGTACCGAAACGACATAAATGCAACAAAAAAATAGAAAATATTTTAAGGACAAACCCCAAGAAAAAGCTGAAAAAGCTTTGTGCTATATATATGCAACCTTTATATATATATATATATATATATATATATATATATATATATATATATATATATATATATATATATGGCGTCGTATATCCGGACGCCGTTGTGTATGGCGAGGTCCTGTGTAATGACGCCATTCGCCAAAACCTGAAAATCGTATTCTGCAATCCTAAAATTTACATAATTTTTAATTATTCTTGTTGCTGGCTTAGAAAACAGTAGTTTTTTTATTATTTAAAAATATAAATAAACAATTTACTTATACTTTTATTACATTTATTTACTCAAAAATTACACGGATCTGGGTAAAAAAACTTAAACAAAGTTGCTTTATTACAAAAATTATTGCATTATTTTATTAAAATAATTGCACTGTTTAAGTCAATTAGTTGCTGGAATATTACAAATATACCAGAATTACGAAATTTGTCTTAATTTTTTTTCCTAATATAAAAAAGAATAAAAAATGTTAATACCCATTTTAGTGCATATATTTTAACAGTGTAAATATCTAAACATTTAAACATAGAAACAATATGTACTTTAAAGCTAGTTTACTTTATGATATGTATTTTTGAAAACAGAAAGTTATGCTTAAAATTTTAATGAATAAATACATAAATATAATATATAATTTAGGTAAACAGTCTTCCATATTTTTTGTACATCATGATATGTATAGATTTTCTAACTTCTGTCTTATCACTTTATTACCTAAATTTATTTATATTGCCTTAACTAACTCTTGTAAAAATGAAAAACTAAAACAAAGCAAAAAAATAACTAATAAATATGTCAATATGATAAATGATAAGTTTAAGGTTTTTACAGATTTACAAGTTTAATAAATAGTTTACTAATCCGTATAGGAGCCGTTATACCACATTAACAATAACGACGGAGTTTTAAATACAGGGTGTCCGACTATATTTTGACCCATTTTAATCGCAAATATCTTTGGAACACATAAAGTTATTTTATTATTTTTTTGGTTGTTACATTTCATTAACACAAAAACAAAATGGCCGATTTTTCGATATAGGGCAACTTTAAAATTTTAAATGGAACACCATATATATTTTTCTTCAGTTTTAAGATTTAAACTTGCCCCTTTAAAAAAATGTACCATAAGTTATAATTTAATTTTTTTAAAATATTGAATTTATTAATCGCTAAAAATTGGTTTTATGACATGAAAGACTATTATTTGACAATAGAAATTTGCAAGAAAACAAATGGGGCATTAAAGTTATACGTCATTGATAAAATTATAGTTGCAGTAAAGCTAAATTGCGTTTTAAAGATCCTTTGTTAATAATATAAATAACCTAGAGCTTTGTTGCCGTATTTTTTTTGTCATTAACCTTTTATGTAGCAAATTTTTATTGTCCAATAATACTTTAATTTGCCGCGAAGTTAATTATTATTTAGGGATTAATGAATCCATAATTTTTTTAATAAACATGTTTTAATGTAACCTTTTTCTAAAGGGAAAAGATTAAATTTTATAATGATATAAAAATATACATGATGTTTCATTTAAAATAACAAAATTGGCTCTTTATCGGAAAATTGGTCATTTTGTTTTTTGTAAACGGAATGTCCCAGTCAAATTACGATGATATGATAAAAAAAAACTTTTAAAAATCTATGGCTTTATTGGTTCTAAAGTTATTCGCTGTCAAAATGAGTAAAAATATAGTTGAGATAGTTATGATAAATAAACATCATACTGTTTTTCAGTATACAATTCAGACAAAGACATGCCGCAAAAATTATGGATCATGGTGACTGGTCAAAATTTTTCAATTTTCGTGTCACCCAGGTCAAGACAAATATTTTTTGTATTAGCACAAACCTAATAGCCTAGTTTTCTTTGTTAACTAATTAAAACAAACTACTGGATATATAGTTTGTATATAGGGTAAAAAGTAAACCTATTAAAATATTATTATTAAGCATATTTCCCAGATTGTAAAATAAATATTTTTATATTGATGAAATGTTTTTAAAAAAGTATAATTTTCTATAATTGTATAAATAATATACAGGGTCTTTTAATAAAAGCAATAATATTTTAAATAAAGATTTCTCTATTTTTAATTCATTTATTTTTGATTACTAGGTGTAACTATATTAATTATAGTATGCAGTTATAATGCAGCGTCTGACTTCTCTAGATCCGTTGAAAGTAATAAAAATATATTACCAAAGTGGTAGCTCAGTTCTGACCACTAAACGTTTATTCACTCAAAAATTGGGTTGCCATCATCGGTACTCTGCGCATCTTATCCTCCGCACTCTGGAAAAGTTTGTGGATACGCTTTTACGTAAAATTCACTTTTTTTAACTTTTTTCCAGTGAGGCGGATAACCTGCGCATAGTACCGATAATGACAACCCAATTTTTGAGTAAATAAACATTAAGTGGCCGCAACTGAGCTATCATTTTGGTAATATTTTTTTACTTCCAACCGATCGAAAGGGGTCAGATGCTGCATCATAAAACTGCATACTATACTAAATATAGTAACAACTAAAAATTAAAAAAATTGGATTAGAAACCGAGAATTCTTTATTTGAAATACTATCGCTCTTATTAAAAGACACATATAATGTATTAGTAATATAATTTAATATAATATTTATTTATACCCAGAAAACTAAACCCCCTTAAGAGTCATCCTGCCGGCGCCTGACATGATCCCAAAGAGTTTTGCCAGTTTATGAGGTATCTTAAATTTAAAATTATACATTTCATTATTTATAATAAACCAATAAATAAAAAAATTATCCACAGCATATGGTTAAAGTTCATTTGCTTTCCTACTAAGAAAACCAAAATAAATTTAGCTTTTATTGCAGCTAAAAGAAATACCTATAATGCTAAGCTAAATAATAATATTTTTATGTAATAGCTTCTTAATCTAAACTGTAATAAATTAAATATCAACAGACTAAAACATAAGTCTCATTTTTTTTTCAAACATTTAACAGATATACAGATTGAGCCAAATTAAACTTGCACACTTTATAACTTATAATAGCTTTTTATCCCTTGCAGTTTTCAGTTTTGAAGGGCTAATAAATAGATATGTTTTTTTGATAAATAATGCTCCTCATAAATCATGCATTTCTTCCGATTTAAATTTATTATTTATTGTTCTTTGAAAATTAAAAGTGTAAGGTTGCTTTGGTTACTGAGTTAAATGCTGAATAAACTTAACAGTAAATTAATTAAAAATAAACGTCTAATTGTAGATAATTTTTTTTGCAACGAAGTTTAATGCATCATTTAAATTAAGTCCCGTAAGTCCTGTTTAAATCTATTTGACCAAAATCGGCAAACCTAGAGAAAACATATCTACCTATTAGCTTCCTATAATAAAAAAGATGGCGCAACAGATAAAAAAGATATTATTAGTTAAAAAGTGTGCAAGTTTAATTTGGCCCACAATGTATTCTTTGTTGTATTTAAATATGGTTACGTACTCCATTCTTGCATTACCCCGTATATAATAATGTACCTTTATGTCAATAGTAAAAAATTGACAAAAATAATGATTTTAGCTTAAATAACATAAAATTAAAACAAAAAAAAAAATGTCAGCTGTTAATTCTTTGACCTGAACTTTGCCTAATTTTTTTACAAGAATCACTGTAGTTATTTTTTACAAGAATTTGTAATGTAGCAGTCAAAATCACAATTTGTATTATGGTGTTGTATGATTTTTTAAATTCGCATACTGAAAAATAACTTTGGTGGTTCAAACACAAAACATCTTCTATGGTTTAAATTGGCTAAAAACAAATAAAAAGTAAAATAACTTCTTAACGGTAAAAGGATAAAATTCTATAATTTAAGACATTTAGGTTAACAAGTATATAGATAAAATATATATTACTGTAGGATCTATAAGTTTAGAAAGATAAAACTGACAACACACACACGCACACGTACAATTAGATAAAGTAGTGCAAAATTGATATTATAAGGATATTAGCACAATCTGACAAAAAAGTTCTAATTTTCTAATATGTATATAGGATAAATTTAATGGAAAAATAACATAACCTATTATTAAATAAGAAAAAACATATTTTTTAGTATTAAAGGTATGAAAATAGATACACATACAATACTGTTTGCATTCTGTCTTCCCAAAATCAATGTTTCATCAGAACTTTTGTAGAAAATTCAATTTATTAAAAAAAAATTGTTGTAAAATAACTGTAACCTAATCGGTCCATTTTAACTAAAAATATGTTATACACACATTAATAATAATACAAATTAAAGTTAAACTTAAGAATATATGTAAGAAAATGAGCTTTTGGGAAATGTTACAAAAATCTACTATGTTTGCTTGTTAAGACAATATCTTTTTGTAGTTTGATGGTATATATACTAAAATATATAATTATATAATTTTAATACAATTATTTTTGAACCTAAACTAAATTAATAAAACTGGTTAAAATATAGCTGTCTATTTTCTTGCTATTTTTCTTTTTATATAAATTTATTCTTCGGTCAGATAATATTTTATAGATTGTCATAGTTAAAAACAACTTCCTTAAAAACAAATAAATTAGGGTAAAAATGATTTTTTTCTTGGTAAAATAGAAATATTTTAAAAATACAATTTAAAATAGGTATATTTTTAAAAATGTTAAAAACCGAGCATTCTCAAAAAACTTTTAAGGATGATAGTATAAACTTTCATATTGCGTAAATCAAAATTTTAGCTGACATAAAGCAGGTCTTAGGTATTTTATGCATTAATCCATTTAAATTATGGAATATATTTATCACAGATAAAAAATGTTTACGTTACGATAAAATAACTATAGAAAAAGTTAAACACACGAAGCTCATTATCTCCAAATAATAACTTTATTGAAGGTAATGATTTTTAATAAAGCTAGTAAACCATTGATTTTGACAAAACGTAAAATTTTTTGTGGTTAATAATAAATACAGTTTAAATTATAAATTAGATAATGTGGTCTGAAGAAGGAAATATTAATTATAATATACATTTATATTAACATACAATAAAAATAAAATTATTAGCTAATAATATTTATACATTAATTTACCTAGGTAACCATTACCAAAAATTACTTAACATGTAACTTTAATAAACATAAAATTTTCCTAGAATAAATTTACACATTTCTAACTATTTTTTACAATATTATGTAATCACAATTTTGATATGTGTTTTTTGTTTGATATGTATTTGTATGGACGCTTTTATATTAAAAAAAATTTAAATTCAAATAATAATATTGCTTATATTGTATAGTAATCATATTATTTATTTGTAAATTCAAAAAATCTTAAATAAAATTCTCGGTTTATATTAGATTTTTTTACTTTCTATAACACTTATGTATATTGCACAAGTTTAAGTTTTGACTTTTATTCCAGATATATTTTAAATTATTTAACAAACCTAAAACAATAGTTATTTTAATATTTTGTAAGTTATTTAATTAAATAATATATTTTCATTTAAACAGGTATATTATATCAAATACAAAAATATAAAATATTTGACCTCAAAATATAAAGTTAGGTAAATTTTTCTCTATTTTATTTATTTATTTTTAAATTTACATTTAAAAGAATAGATTGATTGAAAATAAGTTTTAAATTAATTTTTGTTTACCGATTAAAAAGCAATTGTGTAACTAATTTTGGCATCGTGATTTTAATGTTTTAAAATATTTTAGTTAACATCTAAAGTTTCTAAATATTACATAATAATATATGCTATCTCTTAGCTTTACTTGTAAAGTCGATGGTGTGTATACTCGCTATTGCTTTTTCTTATTCGAGGTTACTTGCTTAACATGTGCACCTTGGAACTTAAAAAATATTTGACCAAAAAATTTAACATTGTTTACCAACACCAAAGCCACAAATGTTACTACATTAAAAAAACAAAATATATATATATATATATATATATATATATATATATATATATATATATATATATATATATATATATATATATATATATATATATATATATATATATATATATATAAGATATTTAAAAAATAAATAAAAAAACTTGCAACAAATAGTAATAAAAAAATAACACTGTCTGATATACGTGAATCATTCTTCTTTCGCTTTAGAATATTCCACAAAGGTTGTTACTTAGTAAAAGTTAAGATATGGTCAGAGTCTTAAAATGTTTTATCCATTTTCTTTATGACCATTTAATAGAAGTTATAATATATCACATGTTAGCTTTAAATGCAATATTGTACCTTATTCAAAAGTTATTTGGCGATTAATGATTTACTTAGCTAATATTATTGTTTAATAAAAAGCCATTTTATACACGAATCCACCAAAACAAAGCATAAACTAATAAAAACCATATGTAATATTTTTTATGTAACAGCAAAAATTAAGGGTTAAATTCATACTAATGTTTAAGTTTTTAACAGTTCAGTAAGAAAATGTAACTAGAACTACTAGAAATACTAGGTACTTGCCAAAAACTCTTTCCAATGAAATCTCTTTGGTCCCGCTACACATAAAGAACAAGTGTGCTCAGCTCTATGGATCTCCACAGTAAATCTATACTGGGTTAGTAAAAAGTACTGCAACTCTTAAATATCTTTAAATCCGCTAAAGCTACATTTACCAAATTTGGTATCTAAGAGGTATTGGGCATGAAGAATTTAATAGTAGTATCGGCATCGTTGCCAGATTTCCCCGTTTTGCTAAGATATGACAACACTACATTTCTGATAAAAGTTCGGATGCGCTCAAATATTTCTAAAACCACCCAAGCTGCGTTTACAAATTTTGTCATTTTAGGGTTTCTGGGCAAAAAGAATTGAACAGTAATACTGTCATTGTTGCCAGATTTTTTCAGTTTAGCGCTACATGTAATATTTATGGTATTTTAAATAAAATGCTCTATTTATTTTAATGGCAATAAAAGGGGCATATCAACTTTGGTAAATTTCAAATTTTTATAATTTAATCTTTAGCAGTTACCGAGATATGCCAACACCGCAATTTTATTATAATTTGGCAACAACGCTGATATCACTAATTAATTAGGCATGCTAAAAAACTCCTAATTGCTAAATTTTGTAAACATAGATTTAGCGGTTTTAAAGATATTAAGACCATAAATTACTTTTTGCAAAAAGTGTAGTGTATTATATCTCAACAACTAATAGAAACAGAATATTTAAAAATTAAAAATTTACTAAATTTAATCCGTTAAATCTAATGCAATAAAAATAAATAGGGCCTTCCATTCAAAAAAATGAAAAAAATACGTGTAGCACAAAAACGGAAAACTTGACAACACTGCCGATATAACTATAGAATACCACATGTCCAAAAACCTTAGATACCAAATTTGGTAAATGTAGCTTTAGCGGTTTTAAAGATATTTAAAAGTTGCGGTATGTTTTACTACCCCAGTATACTCCGGGACCATGACCAAGGAGGTCCCATTATAAAAAATTTGGCCAATACCCAACTTTCAAATACCTCATTAGCAATATAGAGTAAGAATAGACCTCCTGCACTTTATCCTCTAAATGGGACAAGATATTAAGATCGAGTTAAATTTAAATAAAGAGAATATCTTTTTGGCATCAAATTTATTTCGGTCACGTGACCTAGTGCCTAGAGGGAACTAGCAAGTTTTTTTTTATAAGAAGAGAAGTGATAAAAACCTGGTTTTGATTAGGCCTTTTAATTCTCTACTCAACGCCACTTTGTTTTTGAAAATCGGCCCAATCTTTCCAGCCGTTTGAAATTTGGCTTAAATACCGTACAAACAGTGCGGTTTTAATGGCATTGGCTGCAAGTCTGTGTAACTAGTAATCCCTTGATATTACGCTACAAACGTAGCCAAAATTATTTTTATATTAACAAGTAGTTAAAGTGACAGATACCCTTTTACGCAAAATTTACCTAATATACTTACTGTAGAATATGTCTAAAAGTGTAAAAAATGTAAATACCATGAGAAAACACATAAAAATAAATTAAATATAAAATAGGATATGACGGTACTCCATGGTTGAACTGTAGTAGGTTGTAACATTATTTTTATTTGCTAAATAAACAAAAGGATACTAATGTTGTGAATCTAATCTAGTTAATACTTAAGGTATCCATAAAAATTTAATAATAAACCGGTATTTATTTTTACCCCATAAAAATTTGCCAATAATGTTAAAGATAATTATACATTATAGTATTTTTAACAGATTGAAAGTCATACATTTGTATGTTATAACAAAAATACATAACAAAATGAGTATCACATTACACTTTAGTGGTTTATATTTAAAAAGTGGCTTTAGTGTCAAATATTTCACTGTTATATTGTAATTTTGATTAATAAAACCTTTAATTTGTACATATTCTACTTAGTTCCAATGTGGATTTTATAATAAAATCTAAATAAGGCACTGATCAATATGATCAAACACAAAACCCAGGTCCACATAATATTTTTACAACGGTTCCTATAATGTAGAGGTTAGGTTGCGCATAAAGATTTTTATCTTTTTTTTCTTCCTTGGATAAAGTCACATTTTATTAAAGATATTCGATTTTTCATGAACTTATTTTGTTTAGTTTATTTATTAGTATACACAATATATTTCTTAAAAATTTTATTTAAAAACTGCAAATAACTTAACACTTTCTGTTAATAAACATGTAATATATTCTTATTATTATTATTTTTTATTCTTTAATCCATTAAAATAAATAAAATGTATCTATGTTTTTATTAAAATATAAAAATATCAAATTTAATTTAAAATGGTTTAATTCTATTTACAGAAAAAAAAATTCCTTTTTATGTTAAATATTATTATAAACTTTAATTTATGCAAATATGGTAACATTTTTAAAAAATTATTATTATATCTTAAATATTTCTATTTCCCTTTGGTAATAAAAATGTTTTTTTTTAATTATTTTATAACATAATAATTTTGTCCAAGTAAGACATTTTAACCAGACAGGGATATTTATATAGCCTACAAAAATTTGTATTAATTGCAATAAAATATTTTTTTTAAATTTTGTTTTAAGAATTATCAATGTTTTTATTATATTTCATGTTTTCCATACATATGTTACGCCGAATTTGTAAAATTGTCGATTCATGTATTTATACAAAATTAAAATGAGCTGTTTTGTCACATGGGGGAGGAGGGGTCATGGTTAGTTCTGGTTAGTTAAAAAAATAATGAAGCGAATAAAATAATGATTTTACTAACCAGAACCAACCATGTCCACCCCAATGTGACAGTTTTATTTACTGCTTATTTTACGAACTAAGCACAATTTTGCCGAATACATGGAATCGCCAATTACATAAATTCGGCATAACACATACATTTAAAATAAAAAACCTGTAAAATGTTTTTATTTCTTTTTTTTTATGGTAACGCTAACCTTCACATTATAACTACAATTTTTTAAACTGAGGTATCTTGGACATAAAATATCTAAATATTTATTCTAACAAATTAACTTATTTATTTTAATGATATGTTAATTTAACATGATATGTATATTTTTATTTAATCACGATTTAGATATTACGATTAACAAGCCGAATTTTCTTCTAAACTTTTACAATTTTCTATAAATTCACAGCAAGTACTTTTGTGTCCCATTAAAATTTATAAATAATTTATATAGGCAAAGAATTAGCAAACTACTGACCAATATTTAAAAGCATAGGTATATAATACAAGTAAAAATAGTTTGAGCATAATTTTTCCTAAAGTATTTGCGTTTTATCAAATGAAGTGTCTTATTAAGACGAAAAATACTGCTTACAATATTTTTTTTGGTATAAAAAAAAATAGGTATATTATTTTTATTTATATACAAAATATCTTTCTTTTAATATAGCGCCAAACCTAATTAACATATTCGAGTAAAGAAATAATTCTTTGTAAAAATACAAGGCGTCTAGTAAATAATAGTATTTAGATTTTAAAGTCAATAGTTAATAATTAAAAAGATATGGGGTGTCAAAAAAATAGTTATTTTGATAATTTTTAGAAAAATTTAAATATTAAAGTAAGAGTTGGTATCTAGTGGTTTCTTGACATAAACTATTTAGATCCGATAATAATTTTATATATACCCCAGAGAGCTCTGTCTACACTACTTTAAGTGTCTTTAAAACCCTGTTTGTTCCATTTAAGTTAAACAGTAAACTCTTCTATGTTTTTAACACAAAAAAGTATACTTTGTAATAATCGTATTAAGCAACCTTTTAAATTACTTTTTTATATCCTGTTCATTTTGTAAGTTTTTTTATTTTTTATTTAAGCAGTATCTTTTTCGTCTTAGTGGCATAGCTTGTTTAAAAATGTAAACTATTTTAATAAACATTCCACGAAATTAAAACTTTATTACCAAACTAGTATAAATAAGATGTTAATCTTCTGGCCAGCCCATATTTTCTCCGACTAACTCATAAAATTTTTGATTGTGTTCATCAAAATACCTTCGTAATTTTGACACAACATGTGGATCTACTCTCGGATGTCTTCTACCCTTAGTTTCTCTTAAACATCGATCCGATGTTTTATTTCTTAAGCAGTAAAATCCCTTAGTTTCATTAAAGTAAAAGTTATGACTGCCTATTCTCGGTTCAAGACCAAGAAATCTTTCTATTTTTGCAATTGAGGGACAGGATCATCGATAAGTTGATCACCGTTGACTACTAAAAGTTGCTCTTTTGGAAAAACCTGAAACAAATAAAGTTTAAAATACTATTATACCGGGTGCCCCCAAAATGACTAGCAGACCTGTTATTTTCTTTAGAAGTGTTTAAGGATTTTAAAATTTTATATTTACTTGGAGGTCTTTTTAACTTTTTATTTTAAATAAAACACCCCGTATATTTTTCCTAATTTGCATTCTACAGGCAATTCGAAGCAAACATAATTGCCACACGCTATACCTATCTTAATTGTTTTTTGAGAAAATGTTATATTAACCTCTATTTTTATAGATTTTTTTAATAACAAATGATGGTAAAGAAAGACCTATGTCTTTTTTGTATAAACCTTAAGGGGGATTACAATACTTGATTCAGTATCGAGGGGGGTCGATGTGCTTCGCCATGGGTTAAGCCACGACGTTCGGTCGAGTTTATTTTCGGCAACTTTGTTTTCCTGTCTGTTGCCGAAGATAAACTTGATAGAGTGGCGTAGCTAAGTTTGTGGAAGTGCGCATCGACTTGCTCGATTTGATCAAGTCGAGTGTTGTGATCCCCCTGCCTATTTCCTATCACTATAAAAATTCAATATACTGTTTAACCGGAAGAAATTGACTTTGAAATTGACTTTGACTTTTATGATTTAAATCTTAACACTTTGATTTTACATTTTTTTTTATCTATTGTTAATTATGTTCTATTTCGAAACCTTATATCTTACGGGTAAACCTGTTCTACACTTAGAATAAAAAATTTTGTTTGGTAAATAAGGATTTTTATAGGCACATTATTATTTTTAATAATATATTTGTCTCATTAAACAGCATGTTTGTTTAATTTAAGGGTTCTATAAAAACGGAAAACTATCGGTTATTTTATTCCAATTAATTAAATTTGTTTAAAAGTAAGATGGGCACCGAAAAGAATATTTCTGAGAAAAAAATATGTGGCTCTGTTTTATAGGTGTCGCTCTGGACGCCACTAAACATATTAAATTTAATTAAGGTAGGGCTAAAGTAGCCACCTAATACTATGAATATAGTTTTTAAAACAAAGTCGATAAAAAGATATTTAAATTAACAATATATATCTTAAGAACAGAAAAAAATATAGGCCCATGTTATACAGATGTTTATAACTTTTGTCCTAAAATCATGCAAGAAATAATTTCCTAAAGTATTTCAGGGTAATTTTTTAACACCCTGTATAGTTATTTTTAAAAAAGACTATTGTTTTAATGACATTTTAAGTAAACATCATTTTTGAGTTAATTCTTTTTACTTATATATTTTTTTAATAAAACGTATTATATGCTTTTTATATTTTTAACACAATAAATTATATTTTTTAATGACCATATATATTTATTTTTGCTTAAATTTTTTAAATATTTTTATAAAATTTAATTATTTTGGGTTTCTATTTTATAAGAATTTAAAAAGCAAACCAGAGTGTTGCTAAATTAAACAATTTACCTCCAACCATCTATGCAAGTAATGATGATAAACAGAAATGGCCAAGGGACGGTAACCTTCATTAATAGAACCATTCTGGTGCATTACGAGCTGTTCAAAAGTTTTAGGAGCTGCTGTAGGTTGCGCAGTAGGGGAAGCTGTAGCTGCGTTAGCTCGCAACTGAGTATAGTCGGAAATAGCTCTAGTAACGGGCTCCCGAACAATTAGCAGAAGCTTAATACTGGCATTCATTGCTCGTATTCTTTCTGGAACCTAAACCAAAAAAAAAAGCGTAAAGGCATTAGAACGTATAAAGTAAAAAGTAATTTATATTAAAAAAAAGCATAGTCTTTGGTTTTTATTTATTTACCAAATATTAGTCAAGATATAATAAAAAATACAAATTAATTATTAACAAATGGTTAAAAATGATTCGGCAAGATAGTTACTTGCTTTAAATTAGACTCGGGTTTATTTGAAATGGATAGCGTAAAATAATTATCGAATTTAAATCAGCATAACTTTTTGCTATTCAATAAAAAGAAAAACATATGTTTTGCTTTATTTATCAGTTCTTTCTCTATATTACCAATTTTTTTTATTTGTGTCTGCTACCCAGTTGAATTTCTACAGGGTGTTAAGCTGCAAGTTGCAGTATTTAATTTATCTAAAAATAAATATTTTACAATCTACAATTAGCAGACGGTTGCATGATGGTAAATCAGACAACCAAATTGGTCTAGGAATCACATGAATTGGGTGGCGGAATTGCGTCTTCGCTCATGAATCAAGAATATGTTTACATCCTGATGACAACAGGATCCGTGTGTGGATGGCTTCAAGTAAGAGATTTTTTGAGAATCATGACATTCCAAGGGTTTCATTCGAAGGGAGCTTTCTAACAATATGGGCTAAAATTTATACAAGAGGTAGAAGTTCTATATTTATTATTCATGGCACAATAAACGGCAAAGTTTATTTGCACAATTAAGGCACAATGTCAAACCAACTACTGATAAAATGGGCAACGAACAGAGCAGCAAATTGTAATAAATCTTTTTAGAAAAAAATAGCTTAAATGGATTAGCCCGGTACTCCTCCCGACGCCAATCCCCTAGAACACATTTGGGATATGTTGAAAAAGCAAATTAGAATGCGATAAGTGCAGTCCAGTACTCTTATTGAGTTGGAAGGCGTAATCAGGAAGGAATGGGCACAAATTCCCCAAAATGTAATTTATCATGGTATAGACAGTATGCCAAGACGTTGTCGGGTGATAATACGGCCTAGAGGTGGTCCCACACACAGCAATTCAAATTATGTCTTTGTAATTAGAAAGATATGTTATTATTATTGTTTTCCTTTTTTTTCCTAATGTCATTAGTAATTATTACTAATTCTAGAGTAAAATATTATCACATTAGAAAATATGTTTTTTAAAAATAAAATTTAAGAAAATTAAAAAAAAACTAAAAATTTTCTATTTGTTGAAGGAGTTTCTTCTACCACACATGGTATTATACATATAATGTAACGCAGATGAAGTTCAGGATAGTATTGAAAATAATATGTAAAAAAACCTCAACAGCTTAAAACCCTGTAGATGTTTTTCTAGGTAACAAAAACTAATGTCAACATAGGATTAGAGAGGGGATGATTAACAAACATAACAAAAAAATCCTCTAATTATATTAAATAATGTAAAAGTTGTCTCCCCCGTGGCCTAGTGGACAGAGCTTTGATCTTCGAAGCCAGAGGTCGGCGGTTCGATTCCCAGCGGGGAGACATATTTAGGTAGTAGTTATTTAAAAATAACGACCGTGGTGGCACTACCGCGTTGTCTAAAAGGTGCTGTGAAATGCAACTGCATGTTTCAGTGCTTGAACAACGTTGACGGAACAGGGGAACGATGGGTTAAATATCTAATAACCCGACACCCACGGTACTCTGGTATTAAGGCATAGACCTTCGTGGGATGTCAAAAAAGATAAAAAAAAGATAAAGTTATAAGGAATTGAAATACTAATCGTTTTAGATTATTTGCTTTAAAGGAATCCGAGTGTATTTACCAATTAATAGTTTATACAATGTTTGTAATATTCTGCCGTCTATAAATAGGAAAATCTTAGATTTAAAAAAAAATACCACGTATTTTACAATTTAAAAATTTATGAAATGGCCGCAAAAAAACCTTGTAAATAATTAATTTGGCATCTTTACAGGGTGCTAGTAAATCAGCAAAATCTGTTATCAGCAGTCGTATTTTTACGGTCGTGTATTAAGCTTATAAATCTTTATGATGTAATAAATCCTTTAAAACTCTTTTAAGCACGTATTTTTTTCTGAAATGTTGTAACACTACTAAACCTACTTATCCTAAACTTAAAATAGTAAAAATATAAAGTTTTTCTAAAAACATTATTTATTTTAATCACAATGCGTAAATGAATAAAAAAAGGATTTAGCAGTTTTCGCATTGTCTTATGTATTACTAATTTAATGTTTTATATATAAAAAAGTTGGTCTTTTATAAAATACGGTGTGGTTCGGTAGCAACAAATAAAAACCTTTTTATTTGCATTTAAACAAAAAGACAAGTTGGTGCATAATGTTATAACCATGGTTGGTTGATTTGTTGGTTTAAGGCGGGGTTGGTTTTCGACCATGTTTGCACTGCATCCTATTGTCCCATTTTACACCCCTCTCTTGGTACAGAAGACCACTGTTCCTTATCAGGTTTAGTAGATTTTTGCCAAGATGTTCATGCGGGAGAGGGTTCTCGTATGTTCCCAAATAGACTATAATATTTTTTCTTGTTATTGCGGTTCAAAACATTTTAAAAACATTACATTTTCTTGCTAAACGGTGACGTCACATACGTCACGTACTTAACCGTGTTTGAAAACAACCCGGACAATGGTTTGAAAACAATATAGCTATCTTTGTCGAGCGAGCGTATGCATTGAACTCATTAAAAACTTTGTTGTGGTCATTTTTTATAAACTTTTAACATGGATGTAAATAGCAAGTTAAAAACTTTTATATTTGGCGTATAACTAAAGTACATAATATCCCCAAAAAGAAAAATCATAACATAACCTAACCTAACCTAAGCTTATTGGGCTATGATGCAACGGTTTGAAAACCTACATTTTATTGATTCTTATATTTTTATCATCATTTTCTAATACGGTTTGAAGCACTCGGACGAATACAGTTAGCAAGAAAATTTGACTAATGTCTTTTACGTATCAGTACAATTATGTGCAGTTATATATTATGTGTAAGGCTGTTTTACTCCTCTTCCCCACAAAGCCTGCATGGTATAGGTCCATTGTAAATACCCATTTTTTGGGTTTTCTTAGACGACAGTGCCTTGTCAAAAGTCCTACTACTTGTCTTAACTGGAGTACGCCCCAGATGGAGGACTTCAGTTTTTAGTTCCGCCTAGTGTCTTCTTCGCATGTCTTTGGCCAGTTGATGTATGCCAATTAGCGAAATGTTGTTGAGACCATCTGCTATTAGTTGTTTTCATAACCTTTTTATACAGTCTGAGTACTGGCCCTGAACCGTGAAACCTTCTAGATGACCCAGCTCTTGCTAGTTCATCTGCTTTTTCATTACCTTCTATTCCCGAGTGTCCAGGAACCCACAGAAGTTCTATCATGTTGTTTTTGGCGGCGAGGTTTTTGATTGTTTAGGCACTTTACCGTAATTTTTGATGCTACACGATGGGCATCCAAGGCTTTTAGAGCAGCCTGGCTGTCTGAGAGAATTTTAATTGTGTGGTTGTGATATACCCCTTTTCTCATATTCTCTTGAACACATGCTAGAATAGTATATATTTCTGCCTGTTATATAGTGGCTAGTTCCCTTATCAAATTCTTTAACCATTTAAGCAGTTTTATAAAAAGGTAAAAAAAAAACTAAAAATCGCTTTAAAGTAAAAACTTCCCATACCAAGTCATGTCTACTCTGATTTTTAAAATTACAAAAAAAATTGAATTAACCTCTGTTAGATTTAATATTCTGATTAAATATTTCTGATAGCAGTTACAACTAACTTCTAAAAAAACATATATATTTAAATGGTAGCATATTTGCTATTTTGTCATTCAGGCATAACTTTTGATTCTATATTAGTTTTCTTAACATTTTGTCATAATTTTACATTTTTACTCTTAAGAAGTTTTTATTTTTTTACCTACTTTGCATTTTAATGAATTTAAATATAACTAACAACCAATAAAACAGTTTAAGGCTACTAACTTCTATAAATAATACAATTTTTCGACAATTTTTAAATAATAAAGTTTCTCATTTTGTGCACACTTAATGGACTACACTGTATAGGTTACAAATTAGTATTTTTTGCTCTAGACTCTTGCATTCCTTTACTTTGTTTTGGCAATAATAATTTTATATAAATGTTATCATAATATTATTTGTACTATAACTATTTCTGCTAGATCCGTATTGCATAAAAGGGTATTTTTTTCTTTTTGTATTTAACGTTCTTTTCAAAAAGACCTAAAAAGACAAATCACTATAAAGTTGGACATTTTCTTAAAGATATTTTAAAAAATTTTACCATAAGAAAATTACTGCAAAAAAATACAATAAGGATAAATAATTGCTTTGTAAATAATAGTAAACATTTTATATTACAAACTATAAGCCAGTGTAAATTATTAATTAATTTGATGCATGCTTTGTTTTTCTTTAAAGAATTTTTAGTTAAAAATATAAATAAATAAATAGGGATTTAAAATAGAAAATTTTAAATAACTGGTTATTTCGTTTTAAGCAAAAATGATCTTTTGCTTTGCTTTTTTAAACAAAACCTATAAAAAATATTATTACAAAAATCTCTAGGTATTTAATTTTAAATATTGTAAAAAAACATTTATATTAAACAAACTAGTAATTACTAATAAAAACACGGTAAACACATTATCCTTAGCTCTTAGTAAACTTTATTTTTAATGTAAAATTTGTATTATTGTGAACACCTAG
>JACEGR010005888.1:0-67463 GCA_014170235.1 Listronotus bonariensis
TATGTTGGGTTTTTTGGGGCGCTGATCACGAATCTGAACAGAAATTTTAGTCGGAAATGTTTGGTTTCAGAGATAATCTTCATCAAAGTTGGCATTTAAACTAACCTTATTTTCACCATTATTCACCCCTCTTTTTGCACACAATTCTTGATTTAAAGCTAAAGTGGCCCACAATATTTGATTTTCACATTTAAAACCCCGTGTTTCATGTTTTCCTTTTATCAAATAAGTGGAAAGGGTCCCTTTAAAAACCTTGTTGCAACCGTGCATTCACTGCTCCACCTCCACCATATTCTGCTACGATTAAAAACGATTGCCAAACGAAGCTAGGCAATTTAATTCAAAAAAGTGTAAAATACGTAGAAAAGTGAGGTTTCAAAGGTAAAAATCAAATGTTATGTACCACTTTAACTTAAAATCAAAATTGTATGCCAAAGAGGAATAAAGTGAAAATGAGGTTAACTCAAATATAACTTCAATGATAGTCTCGAAAACAAATGTATCCATTTAAAAATTTTCGAGATCCGTGATCAGCGCCACAGCAGGTGTTTTTACAGGTTAGATGTTTTTTGCAAGAAATTTATTACAATTTATTCTAACATTTTTGCCGGTTTGTATTTGGGTTTTATCAATTTTAGAGCATGGTTCAATTCTTTTTAAACCGTTTTCTTTGTCTCATGTTGTTCTGGTTATGGGCGATAAAATGATACTTACAGCGAATTCTTTTGGTTAAACTAGGTGCTTTCAATTTAATTAGGTTTTTAATCAAAATTTTTACTACAAAATGCAGGGTTTGTTTTCTTTTGATAATTCATAAAAGCTTGATGTCTGGAACTTATTACCGTGGGTATAAAGTGATGGCACATATTTAACATACCTTAGGGATAAAGGAGCCGAAGTGGACATTTTGGGAGCTTCTTCAGATGTATGGTTACAAAATGCATGAAACAATTACTTTGTGTTGCTATATTGCTGTACATCTCATTGGTACGCGGAAGAGAAGGGAAGTTTATGGTGAAAGTGTAAGAGTGTACTCGTGAAAATAAAGTACTTTCCAGCCAGAAAAAAATCCTAACCTCTAAAAGCTGTTTGTAGCTCTAAATGTTATTTAAGGTTAGTTTAATGTAACGCCTACGCCGCTCATAAGTAGATAATAAAAATTGGTTAACTTTTTTTATGCCAGTATATTGTTGTCCTCTATTGTGTGCTTTGAAATCTACGATGAAAATGGTGGTTGCCCTCTGGATAACATTATTCAGTCGTTACATGGGTTTAACACATCTAAAAATCTAGCTTCACCCACAGGTACTTAGTCCTTAGCTTTTGTGCTACTAACATGGACTGCCATAAACATAAAAAAAAAACTAAATATACTAAACCTGTACTAGATGTAGTACAATTGTACAGCTGAACATCGCAAATTCGCGTTGTTGTTGTCAAGGAAACCGGCATGGTTTAGCTGACCAATAAGAAGGCTTCCCTTATGTTATCATGCAAGGTTACAGAAGAGCGAAGATTCGCTTGCCCTGGTTTTGCGTTTCAAATAATATTGCGAAGGAATTTGCCAAATTGTGCACGTTTATTAAGTTTTGCATTTTTGTTTTAATTTACGTAAAATGCAACGAAATTCAATCAGGTTGACTGACATGGTTTGTGTTATGGGGAAGCTAGGCAAAATGCTCGGCTTAAGCCGGGGGTACTATGAAAAGAGTTTGTTTATAGTGAACCCATTAACAGTTTAAAACAGTTGCGAAATCGTGTGGAACTAGCGGCTCAGCAAATAAGGAACAATGAAAACATTTTGCGCGTGTGAGAAACAGTATGCAGCGGAAAATAAATGCATGGTTTGAATCAAAATTTAGAACATATTCCGTATTGAAGGTAAATCGACCTTTATTTAAATATTTTTGTTCACAATTTATTTTGATATAAGGCTTTTAATAATTTTTAAAAGTAAATTTATAAAAAATAGAATATAATAACATTTTACCTTTTTATTCTATTATGTATTTATATCGTTTATTGGGTATCAAATAGGACGTTTGGCAACATCGCAAACAAATGGGTCTACTGTCTGTGTGTTTATAGTACTTTACGTAACCAGGGACGTAGCAGATAGAGGTAGAGGTGTTTTACAAATTGTAAAAAGTTTGAATTAAACAAAAAAAAAAGTACTCAGTGTGTCTCTACACTGTCCACAGAATCACCATTTTAATATGTTAAAGTATTTCCATAACACCCTGTATATATATATATATATATATATATATATATATATATATATATATATATATATATATATATATATATATATATATATATATATATATATGTATATATATACAAAATTATTAGAGATAGAAAATGTTTTATTTGAATGCACACTATTTTCTGTATGTATACAAAGGTCTTCTTAAAATAAAATTTTCATTGTCAAATTGGTTTTTAAATGCAGGAACACCCTATATATCTTAAAAATTTCGACTTTATAATAAATTACTGCATTAAAAATATAAAACACACTATACGTCAATTATTGCTGGTTTTTGGAGATATCAGAAGTATGTCAATATACTTATTACCGATAAAAGTGAAGAAGAAAATGAAGGTACGGGTCTAATTATTTTTAAATAACTCTGTCACTGTCAAAGTGGCCAAAGATATAATAACATGCAATTAATTACCTTACATTGTAAGAACTACTTATAAATTAAGTCAGCTATTTACTTTATTTTAGATACATACTTACTAACATATATATATATATATATATATATATATATATATATATATATATATATATATATATATATATATATATATATGTGAATGGTTCTTGAGCCTTGATATAAATACATTAATAAAAGGTAAAGTTCTTTGGGCATATGGCTCATCAATGACTGTAAAAATAAATAAAAAATAACCTATAAGAATTCGGCTACTATGGTTGGTTGTTTAAAAATTACGGAGTCTCAAAAGAAAATGGAATACCCCGGGCCCGACCAAGACGGTGACACGTGTTTCGTCTTCGTTAAGACTTGTCAAACCGCTTCAGGTCGCTAGACGCCTTGATGAAATCGCGACTGACTGTAAATATTCTTTCTGTCGTTCAGAACTAATAAATACAGACAGTGGCGCCATCCCACCAAGAAATTCAAAAACAACCAGCCATAGCATCGAGAGGTTAAAGGTGGTAGGTAAAAGTGCGCCATCTAGTTGTATATGGCGAAAGTTAAAAGTGCACCATACTGTTATGCCAAACAAACCATATGGAACTGGCCGCCCATCAGTCTGCGGGTTTGCAGAATTCGGATGAGTAGTTTTGCCAAAGCCAGAACCATTCACTTTTATATTATATCGCAGTTTGGGTGAAAAATACTGCTTTCAATATGATTTTTATCATATTTTTCAGTCACTGCTGTACGCCACCTACCTGGTTTTGGCAAAACTACTCATCCGAATTCTGCAAACCCGCAGACTGATGGGCGGCCAGTTCCATATGGTTTGTTTGGCATAACAGTATGGTGCACTTTTAACTTTCGCCATATACAACTAGATGGCGCACTTTTTACCTACCACCTTTAACCTCTCGATGCTATGGCTGGTTGTTTTTGAATTTCTTGGTGGGATGGCGCCACTGTCTGTATTTATTAGTTCTGAACGACAGAAAGAATATTTACAGTCAGTCGCGATTTCATCAAGGCGTCTAGCGACCTGAAGCGGTTTGACAAGTCTTAACGAAGACGAAACACGTGTCACCGTCTTGGTCGGGCCCGGGGTATTCCATTTTCTTTTGGAGACTCCGTAATTTTTAAACAACCAACCATAGTAGCCGAATTCTTATAGGTTATTTTTTATTTATTTTTACAGTCATTGATGAGCCATATGCCCAAAGAACTTTACCTTTTATTAATGTATATATATATATATATATATATATATATATATATATATATATATATATATATATATATATATATATATATATGCAAACCATATGGAAATGGCCGCCCATCAGTCTGCGGGTTTGCAGAATTCGGATGAGTAGTTTGCCAAAACCAGGTGGGTGGCGTACAGCAGTGACTGAAAATATGATAAAAATCATATTAAAGCAGTATTTTTCACCCAAACTGCGATAATTTATAAAAGTGAAGGCAACAAGGCTCAAGAACCTTCACTTTTATAAATTATCGCAGTTTGGGTGAAAAATACTGCTTTTAATATGATTTTTATCATATTTTCAGTCACTGCTGTACGCCACCTACCTGGTTTTGGCAAAACTACTCATCCGAATTCTGCAAACCCGCAGACTGATGGGCGGCCAGTTTCCATATGGTTTGTTGGCATGACAGTATGTTTTGCATTTTTAACTTTCGCCATATACAACTAGATGGCGCACTTTTTACCTACCACCTTTAACCTCTCGATGCTATGGCTGGTTGTTTTTAAATTTCTTGGTGAGATGGCACTGCTGTCTGTATTTATTAGTTCTGATCGACAGAAAGAATATTTACAGTCAGTCGAGTCTTCATCAAGGCGTCTAGCGACCTGAAGCGGTTTGACAAGTCTTAACGAAGACGAAACACGTGTCACCGTCTTGGTCGGGCCCGGGGTATTCCATTTTCTTTTGGAGACTCCGTAATTTTTAAACAACCAACCATAGTAGCCGAATTCTTACAGGGTATTTTTTATTTATTAATTTTTATAGTCATTGATGAGCCATATGCCCAAAGAATTTTACCTTTTAATTATATATATATATATATATATATATATATATATATATATATATATATATATATATATATATATATATAAGTAATGAAGTTTTAAAGGCTAAAACATTTAATTTGTGCACCAAACGTTGGTCCAGGAATTAAATTGAATAAGATACGCGATGAATTTCAAACAGTTTGAAGTTCAAAATAAGTTCACAGTTCTACTTTATTTCCTACCAATCCTTTAAAAGTCCTTTTCGGGGTTTAATCCAAATCTTATCGCAAAACGAAGTACTTTTTAATTATATAAAGTAGAACAATGTGACTTCTTTCTAACGACCAAAAATATTCACCACACTGACAAAAATTTGTCGTAAATCAATGTCAGTGCCATAAAATCCAAATGAATAAATTACTGAATTTAAAAGCATAAATTTTTAAATTTAATTTACAGAAATGCTTGCACCGTTATTTCTTTTATTGTGTTTCTTAAATAACTTGAAAACACCTAATCAGTAAACAAAACACTAAGTAAATAAAGTTATGTTATATAAACAAATAATTTTTATACAACAATAAAGCCTAGTTCATAAGCTTGCGAAATGCGATTTGCAAATTGTGAATCGTGTTCTAATTGGTCCATTTGTAACGAAACATTCAAAGTCGTTAGAAATTGACCAATCAGAGCACGTTTCGCGATTCGCAAGTCGCATTTCGTAAGCTTATGAACTAGCTAAAGCTTAGTTCATAAGCTTGCGAGAATGCGATTTGCGAATCGCGAAACTTGTTCTGATTGGTCAATTTGTACCGACTTTCGAATGTTTCGTTACAAACTGACCAATCAAAACACGATTCGCAATTCGCAAATCGCCTTTTGCCAGCTCGGCTGCCTCAAGCAAACCAAGTAAGTGACATTTTGACTGGAAGAGATTTTCCGCTATTTGGGTTATTGAAGTCTTGACGCATATTTTGCAATTTAAAAACAAAAAAATCGGTTACTAAATACAGAAGATATGAGCATAAGCAATTTTCGCAAATCACCAATTTTTTCCAAATTACCACGCAAAAACAAAGCAAGTTTAATTGACCAAGCAAAACCAATTATCTAACTTGCCACTCTAATTGGCTTTGTCAATAACTGACTCTACTGTGTTTTTCCTTGGTGAATTTGTTTTATTTTGCGTGAAATGGCCTCCCCCACCCACAGTAGCAACCAAGTAAGAGACATGACAAGATTAAACTTTTCAACACGCCGCAGTCGACTAGCGTTTCTCCAGCCTGAAGAGAGAACATACGTCGGCGTCTTGATTTTAGTTCTTCGCGCATAAAGCGCATAATGGAGTCTGCTTAAAGTAGATGTGCCCAAATCGCAAAATTTGGTAGGTATTGAGTATAATAATCATTTTTAATTAAAAATGTTAATAAGGTTTTTACCTTTATTGACAGTGTCTTTAATTTATTACAGCGTTATAAGGAACCATTAGAATTATATCCAGTGATTAAATACGAATACTCAAGATTTTTTATTGACAGTTTTGAGAGCAAAGAACAGAAGGATGTCTACGTAGCTAAAATTAAGGAGTTTATTTTAAAAATAACAAACATGACTTTCCCAAAATAATTTAGATACTCATTGTTCCGCCACATGCTCTGTTGTTACTTTAAAAGATGTTATAAGGAGAAAGCTTGAATAAAAGACAAAAGGAAAGCACTTTGATGACAGCGACAAGGATAAAAGACTACAACCCTAGTTGCAGTAAAAGCAGCTCATGGCTTTGAGCATCCCCTATCAGTGCAAGTACTGAAAAGAATTATAAAATTCATAAGAGTCAAATCAAATCAAATTTTGAAAATTTTAAAACAGCGCTAAAAGCCTTTACTTTGTGACATTCGTAAAGTGACCTATTTTTTAATTTTCAAAACAAAGCAAGTGCACTTACTTGGTTTTTTGCACAAACGATTATATTCTTAAGTCAGAATACCCATGAAAGAACAGTTTTTTTGATGCCAATCCCTTAAAATATATTTCTTTTTATTCAAACTTTTATCAAAATAAAAAGACAGTCGCCTGTTTGCTTTGGTCATAATTTAGTCTCGATATGTTAATAAATATTAAGAGGCGATAAAAAATTAAAAGTCGTTTTTCTCAAAAACAACTTTTGTCACTTACTTGGTTTTTGCTTGAGGCAGCCGAGCTTATGAACTAGGCTTTACGCCGCTTTGCGTTTTGTGGTTAGGTTAGAATTTAACAAATGATGCATACTTGCTCCCGCATACGTAGCTTTAGGTCAAGGAAGATAAACTTTTTAATAAGGAGCGCTCGATTTTTATATTTGTGCGAAAATATAGGTTATGTTTGTGACGTCACCTTTTTGCCATATATCTGACAAAATAAACCAATACTTGCATACCATAAAAGAAAATCACTGAAAAAACATTTAAAAAATGTATCTTACCCTTAATAACGATTTAAACGTAAATTCCCTGTAAAAAAAAAATATCAAAGGTCAGTGACCCCTGTTTAAAGGTTTTAAAATTCTCTGTAACTGCAGTACCAATAACTACTCAATTTTAATATAAACAGTAAAAACTAAACATATATAAAAACCCAATGACTAAAAAGAAAAAAATAACACCAAAACCTTGAAAAAAACCTTCCAGTACGATTGTAAACAAAGAATGACGGGAAAAGATTACGTCACAAAATTTAGCGAACATAGGCTTAAATGTAATCGAGCGTTCCTTATTAAAAAGTTTATTTTTATGGTTTGCCTATTATTACTAAAAGCTATTTGCTATAAAATAATATCTATAAATGATCTAATAAGTCCTTAAACATAAAACTAAAATGTCAATATAATTTGAAATACTGATAATGTGTATTAGCACTTGGTAAATCAAAACCTTCAATTTGTCAAAAATATACTGTAATTTTTTTACCGGAATTTAAGCAGCTGTCATATGTACTTTTCAACTCTAGTGTTGAAATGTAGATTTCAACACGCGTGTGATATTATTCGTTTAAAAGGATCAAGGAGTGCGTTTTACGTCATTTTTATTTGTTGTCGTAGGAAAACAATATTTAACTACAATCTCTATAAATACAAGGTGGCCATTTAAATATAAAACAGCCATTTTTGGGCACTCAAGGTCATTTATGGAAATACGCTCGGACACGTCAATTTCTGATTTTAGGAGAAAACATTTCTTTGCCCCTTTTACCCCCTGAACTGCAACCCTTTAGCAGGGGTAAAACTTACCCCTAACTTAACTAGGAAAAAGATTGGAGTGATACCTTATTTTATAGGTCCCTTAAATTATTTTCATTGATATGAAAGCTCGACAAACATTTGATTTTTATTGTATAACTCGCCCCTAAAATTTGAAAGTTAATCATACCCTCACCAGAAAAATAATAAATATATTATTTTAAAGGTTGTTTAACCTTTATCATATCTTCTTAGTTTAAAGAAGCTTGCTCCATAGGTAATTTTATATTATACAATAAAAATATCAATCCAACTTTTGACAAGCTGCCATAATAACAGTAATGATAGACGGGACTTCTAGTCCCAGAGCTAGTGGAACCCTTTAAGTACCGTTGAGCCTCTAAGGCTAGAAATTTGTATAGTGATTAGTCATAGCATGCTAAGTACGACAATCATCACCTCGTAAGCATCAGCCCTGCACATCATCACCCTGTATATTTTGAAAGTTAAAAAAATAATAAAAAATTTGTAGCTGTAAGCTTGAAATATTTCTAGAACTTATTTCATTTGTAGTAAAGTTTGAAAAAAATGAATGAATGCACAAATACCTGCCAGGCGAACTGAAAGGTGTAGCTAATTTGGATGGCCATATTTTTAAAACTAATAAAGTTAGATGTACCTAATGTGTTATTTTCATAAAGCTTTTTGAAGATTTTGATCCTGTGATACTGGTGATAATAAACAGGGGTGGAATTTTTTTTTAATAAGGTACCCTGTATATTATATCACCATTAAAAAGATTTAAATAAATAATAGTTTAAAAAAAACTAAAAAACACGCTTTTATATGCAACCGAACTAAAAATTAGAAAATAATTTTTCATTACAAAGAGTTTGTCACTTCAGAGTAAAAAGCGTGGGGTGCATTTTACTATTTTTTCATAACTTTTCCCTCATAGATATTTGCAAATAGAATAATTATCAACATTTAATATATTAAGCACCCCACGCTTTTATTCTGAAGTGACAAACTCTTTGTAATAAAAACTTATTTTCTAATTTTTAGTTCGGTTGCATATAAAAGCGTGTTTTTTAGTTTTTTTAAACTATTATTTATTTTTCATTTTTAATTCGATTTATCAATTTTTTTTTTAAATAAATGATCCAGTTTATTCACTAAAAAAATTCCTTCGCCATTTTTCAAGAGACACAGAGGATCTGTAAAGGAATTTGCGGAAATGGCGTCCTAATCAGGATAACGGGATACTGTTTTTAAATTATTGCATTGTCATCGGTCCTTGATACGTGTGCAAAGTTTCAAAGAAATTGAATCGCTGGAAGTTGGTAAAAATTAGGCTCAAAGATTCCGTTACATAGATAGATAGATAGATAGTTAGATAGTTAGATAGTTAGATAGATAGATAGATAGATAGATAGATAGATAGATAGATAGTTACAACCCAAGCTAATAAAAGCGTGTTAAAAAGAACTTTATGAAAATACCACATTAGGTACATCTAACTTTATTACTTTTGGAAATATGGCCTTCCAAATCAGCCACACCTTTCAGTTCGCCTGGCAGGTACTTGTGCTTATCGAAAACTCCGACAATTTATTTTCAAACCTTACTATAAATGAACTAATTCCTAGAAAATTTCAGGCTCACAGCTTCAAGTATTTTTTTGGCTTATAAAAATATACAGGGTGATGTGCAGGGCTGATGCTTGCCAGGTGATGATTATCATACTTAGTATATTATGAGTCATCACTATACAGATTTCTAGCCTTACAGGCCCAACGTTACTCAAAGGGGTTGCAGTTTAAAGGGTGAAAGGGGCAAAAAAAGTTTTTTCCTAAAAGTAAAAATTAACGTGTTTTCCTTGTATACACCCTGTATAGGTGATATTATGAAAAATTACTTTTACATTTTACTTTAAATAAAGCAAATATTTAAAGCTACTCTATAAATCTACATTAGGGGTTAAATACAGTTTTAATTATATCGAATGGATATAATTTATTAAATATTTACGATAATTATTGTTTGGTAGCCCTTTAACAAAAAATGGTTTAAATAGGGAAAATCAATTATCAAAATTATTAATAACCCTTTCTTTGTTACCCTATTTAAAATAATACAACAATAACATACAATTATATATAATAAAGGTACTTTCACAGGTAAAATACCTACAAAAAAAAATCGAAATTTTCGTTACTTTTTGGCACATGCGTTGCTTCTCGCGAATGACTTGAGCACGCACGTTGCGAGCCAGTCTGGTGTTGGTTTTTTCGATCGTTTCAAAGAAACATCCGTATCGTTCGCTCTCAATTTGGATAGTTCCAATGGTTTGTTGTTTTATCCGCTTGGCTTGTGTGCATGTGTATGCGTGCTTGCTCGGCGCACTTGCACGCACGCATACGTAGCAATAAAAATGTGTATGATCTGAGCGCGCACAACTTGAGCACGAATGCGTGTATGTAGTTTTTCAGCGTATGCGTGTGCAGATCTGTACTAGATTTAACAAGAATACCATATTTAATTTTTCTAAATAAAATAACTTTATATAAAGTAGATATATTTTAATTTATTTAAGAAAAGTATATTTTTCTTAGTGTACAGCACCAGAAGTTTAACCAGGAAAATATGTTGCAAAATTTATGAGCTTGGTACATTTTATTTATTACAATCAGTAGGTAGTTAACGAAGTACAAAAGTAAACGTTGTCTTAATTAAAAAGAGGGTCAAAATGACTTAGCATAATTTTAAAGGGGAAACTTGAGACAAATATTTTTCGAGCTGTCAGCCTTTTAACTCTTTATGGGTTTCTTTTCACTTTGTACACAGTAAAAAATATTTTTTTTTTTTATTAAAGACAGATGTAGGTAGGTTGGGAGTTTTTAAAAGCAAAGATATAAGACAAAAAATAAGGTCTTTTCTTTGGTAAAAATTATTATAAATATTAACAAGGTATTTAAGTTTAAACTACTCTGTTATAAAAGTGCTTTTTATTGTCGTTTCATAGGTTTAAACGATTTTTTCTTATCTTGAAGTTCAGTGAGTTTAATGGCTAAAAGTACCAGAGTATGGTAGGTGACGAGTTGTTTAATTTATGGTATTTATTTGGGCGTTGTTGGCATTCTGTAAACGTTGTTCAAGTACTGACTAGGCAATTATTCACCTTTTTAAAACACTACGACATTTCTTGGGAATATTCTGCTTGCTGTTGTTGCAGTAATTGTTGAATTTTTGATTTTTTTATTACCTAATAAATAAATACAATAAAAACTGAAAATTTAAAGCAATCACCAACAAGAGCGTCTGAACTTTAAAATGACTCAAAATAATAGCTACAAATCAAAAGAAGGTATTTTCTATTTTATTAGAAAAGAAATTTATGGCATTAAGTTTTTAAATAACATTTTTTCTTAAATCGATTCTTGTGGCTCAATTTCTAATTACTTTTTCAATCATATTGTGACGTATAATTTGGAATTACATTAAGCCATTTTATATAGGTGACTTTAAATTTTGAAATACACACCTAGGGTTACCATATGTGACGTATAATTTTAAAATATATATAAGGCCACTTTACGTCACTGGGGCAAATGTACCATATGGAACTATCTTCTTGGGACCATAAGATCGGCAGACCATGAAAACTATCTTTCTTATTTTACTAATAAATTTGAATACCAGAATTATTTAACTAACTAAATTTAGTACGGGCATACCCCCCACTAGGGGTAGCCCGTACGAGGCTTAAATATATCTTTAACTTTATTCTTGACTTTACTTTTACTACCTACTTCTTATCTAATATTTTTTAAATTTTCTTTCTCTTCATTATTAAGACAATTTCTGTATATATACCAAGTTGAACTTAGTATTTTGGTGACTTAGCACGTTGTTGACCCTGAATAAAATAATATGACCTAGACTTTGTTATTGTTTAGTGACAAAAACCTTGCACTATATTTTCGATTATTTGTTTTAATTTTATGGATGTGATTTCTTTAATGCCGAAATAATTAAATAAATAATAAAATTATTAAAATCCATATACCCCCTATATAGGATGTTCACAATATCACCCGGTATCAGTGGCGCAACCAGCCTCTGGATTGTGGAGGGGCTTAAATCCCAGTTTATAGAATATATTTGCAAAAACACCAATTTGTTTAAAATATTCAATAAGTTTGGAAGAGCTAATTGCCGTTTTGGAGGGCTAAGCCCCCTAGCCCCCTCTAGTTGCGGCCCTGCCGGTATATTTGTAATAGTGCGTTGTTGTTATCGCTTGAGGTCACGACTCGTTTGAGGCCTATTTGTGTAGATCTAAGATTTAAGGTAGCCCCACAGAAAATAGTCCAAGGGAAGAAATCGCACGATCTTGGCGTCCAGTTCACAATACCGTTTCTCGAAATAACCCGTATTTTGATAATAAATTTAGTAATTTAGTTTTAATATTTAATTTTTTTATAATTTCTACCAGTTCAGTTGTTGGATCGTATATATCTCTATAATGACTTGCCAGAAACTGTTGAACACAACTATGACCCTGTTGCTTAAATATTATTTTTTAAAGTTCTGACGCTGTTATTGGTAAACCCTTTAAACTTGGTTATTGTTTTAGTGACCTTTTTTATGGGCCTAATAATAAAGTAATATTAAAATTTTAAAAAATTTACATAATTTTGTCATCAGGTTAAATCTTAATAATCAAGAACGTACGTCTTGTGACTATATAGGGTGGTTCCTAAATAATGGACTAAAATTCACCAGGAGAATTGTGACATTAAAATATTGCGATTTAATTAAACTTACCTTAGTACCAAAGTTGATATTAACTAAGATACAGGATGCTAAAGTTACAAAAATATTTTCAACTTATTTGAAACGACGCGACGCACAGTGCGTCGATATGTGTACAAAAATGCCGAAGTCAATATTTTCATAATAACTTAAAATGTCTGCCTTTTTACTTATAGATAACCAGATAATAACAACAAAACTCGATTCCTTTTTTGTTTTTTTTCATTGCCAATATAGAAATATGCAGTTCGAAAGGTTAACTACACTTAGTATAAGGAAATCTGTAAGGTTAGTATTTTAGAAAAAAATAACATTTTTGTATGTACGATTTTTGTTTATAAAATTATATCTTTTAAAATCTGTCTTGCAATAAGCTTAAAAGCAAACAAAGTTTAAGAGTTGATATAGATTTTTAAAAATACATTGAATACCATATTTCTGCTTTTGGGGTAATTATACTTGTGGAGGAGGAAGCAAATTATTTTTTGTATTAATTAGCTGCAACTATTTATTAATTAAACAAAACCCAAGAACGAAATAAAAAGTTTAAAAATACTTAATTTACCAAAATTTGGTAGTTTATATAGATGTGATTATTATTTAACTTAGTATTTGTTAATCTTGTTACATAAAAAGAAACTTTTATAGGATAAAACTTGATAATCCCCACTTTATTATAATAAGAATTGACTATTTAACAATATTCTTTGTTTAAAAAAATGATAATCATGTGGATACCTAATGTGTAACACAACCCTCATATATTGTTAAAAAATAATTGTTATTACTGAAGGTGTTCGCATAAAAATACTTAATTGCCGGTAGTGAGTCTAACACACCATGATATGCCATCCCATGATGCATCACAGGATTAGAATACCTGCATTATATCATATCTTACCGTTGGGTACTATCTACTTTGGCGATGCGAATTTTTATACTAGTCAAAGGTTCGCTTGATTTTTTACACTACCAACAGAGGGCGTAATGGACAATAAACTGTTACGTTTATATGTCATTACCAGGTCTTAAAAAATTTCTTTAGACTTCGTTGTTATCAATTACACCTCGCCGATGAGAACCAAAATAGTTCGAAACCAGTCTGCGGTTGGTAATCTCAGTAAGCTCTGAAAGAAAGAACTTTGGCTAGCGTAAAATTTCTCATCACTAGAGTAGAAAATATCAAACGGATGCAAAATCTTGCTTTTTAAGTAATTTATAGGCAGTAAGAAGTTTTACTTTCTTATTTTTTTAGAATAATAGGAAAAAAGTAAAGTTTTATATAAAAAAAAGAGAAAAGAAACACTACGTTTTAACTTCAAGAGTTAAATAAGCAAGCTTAACAATTTCTAAATCAAAATATTAATCACCAAACAACCACACGAGTTAAGTATGTTTAATCACCAAAGCAAACAACTGCACAACAACTTTAATATTTAAACAAAAGACGATTTTTGAAAAATATTAGTAAAAAAATGACTTAAAAATCTGGATGTTCCCATCGCCAACAGCTACATTTAAAAAAAAGGATTGGCTTTGTATACTATTAGCTGGAATAAGTTTTATGTTGTTTTAAATATAATTTTTATTTAATTTTAAACATGATTTTACGATAATTGTCCATATACCCCACCTGAGTAACGTACCCCAGGTGACTTATTTGGTCTAAAGAAAATCCGTTGCCATAATATAACGGCTTTGTTGGTGTTTAGCAACGTGAAGATAGTCTAAAAATATAATCGAAACCTTTTTTATATATATATTTCCCCCTTTAAATTCATGCCATTAAGCAGTCTATTCTTATAAATCCATTTTTGACGCCCTGCCGCTTCTAAAACAGGCAAAAAAGTTTAACAAACTCGAACATGGGCATAGGCATTTACGGGCTCGGAAAACTGATATTTGCTTTCCTGATTCTACAATACACTGCATTATCCCTCAGTTTCTTATCTTATTTATAACCGAATAACTTTCTAAAGAGATGAGGCACATTCAAGCAGAAACACGAAGTAGGGAAATGTAAATTTGTAACTGTAACTCTGTAGTACATTAATCATTTTAGAAGTCTTTGACTCCATCTTAAACTTGGGCAAAGAATTGGACTCTCATTAATAAAATTATTTTCTTTAAGTTAAGTCACTTAGTGAAATGTTTTGTCATTTTAATAATAGGGAAATATTAATTGTGCTTTTGACAGTCCCCTGAATTTCGGGCGTTATTTTAAATGTAAAATTGAGCGTATTTAGTTTATTAAAATTTAAACAATAAGGGATAAATTAAGTAACACATTTTTATTCTTATTAAATAGATGAACTTAATGCAATGAACTTGGTATATTATTGGAAAAAGAATTAATCATTTGGATCAGACATCAAAGTAACCATAAATTTAGGAAAAAACATATAATAAAATATAAAAATACAACATAACGTAATTGAAAAAAAATAAAACTTTTATTTTACATATTGTTCTTTACTAACATATGTACGTGGACATTTAATTTAGAAAAAAAAAATATATATATATATATATATATATATATATATATATATATATATATATATATATATATATATATATATATATATATATATATATATATATATATATATATATATATATATATATAAGTTTTAACATGTATTGTATATTATATATAATTCTAAGGTTATTTTTAATTATTTTACGTACAAAAAATGTACAATTTTTTCCACAGTTGGGTAACCAAAGCACAAAACAATTTTATACAGGGTGTCTAAAAGGTATTAAAGATAGGGATAATAGAGTGAGTCAAAATGCTTTTGCTTTCTCTGCTGTTGGTTTGCTTTCTCTGCTGTTGGTGCCGTTGCAAGACGATTAACCAGCTCTCCCTCTTCCGGACTATGCTTCCAGGGCTTCGTACGTGTAAAATCTGGATGGCCGAGCTTTCCGCTTCCAGAAACTCCAGTTCAAATTATTCAAATATTTACTTTTGTTCCATACAAAATAATAATCGATTCAATGCATAAATTGTAGCTGTCAATCCAAAAAACTGGTAATGGTTTTGTACATAACCTTCACTGTCTTTTGCTGATGCTTCCAGTAGAGGGCGCCACCGTCCCCGGCCGTTACGAAAACACGTGCACACCGCTAAAAACATCAGGTTTTAAGGAATCTTTACTCACGGCGCTTAGTTCCAAAAGAAAGATACTATCAATTTAGTGTGAGTCTTTTCTCGATCCTCAAGGGCATAGAAACGCCCGTACAACTCCTTCAGCTGCCTACCCGGGGACGCTATGTAGTCTCCTACAATACGTGACCGCACAACTTCAAGATCGCGGAGAGACCCAAAATAATGTAAATACTTCAGTTATTTGCTTTCAAACTAAAAAAACAGCAATACGTCAATTATGACTGGTTTTAGGTTAGGTAAATAAATATGTATCTTAAACTAAATAGAAGACCCTCTTATTAGTAGTTCTTACAATGGAAGGTAATTAATAGTAATTAATAACATGTAGTTCAAAAACTAAGACGTTTAGTTTTCTGTTGTAGAATCGCCCTGTAAAGTTTGTCGAGTTGGGTTGCTGGACACCCTGTATGCATGTAGGTAATTTCATTGAAATTGATGAAAACTTTAATGTCTATTGGTGCCTAAACGGTGAGGTTTATCGACTTTGATAAGGCGTACCATATTTTTAAGTTTTTGATTGTTTATATGCTTTGCGATATCTGTCAAAATAAAAAAGTTATGATGTAAATAAGCTTTTAGTTTTAGGTAAAGTACCCTCTTGCGGTATTTAAAAAAGTACTTCTGTCTTAAAATTTTAGAATCTGCAAAGCTCGATTTGTGTGCCCAGTATCAACTGGATTGGTTAAAAAATAATTGCAATATGTTTGCTTGTAACTGGAAAACGAATGATATTTTGAAAAAAAATTATATGAAGCTCTACCCTTATTTTGTCAAGTAAAATCACCCCCTTAAGTTTTGTGATCGATTTTAAAATCACCCTGTATAAGACGATTCATTTTTTTATGAAGTAGAGACCGAGGCATATATTTTTCTTTTTAATCATAACATAAAAATAATAAACTGAAAGGCGATGGACGTTTCTATTAAATTAAAAGTTACATACTAACCAGAACAGAATTTTTTGAGGTCTCTACCAGTTTTCCAGAGTACAAAATAAAAAAGAAAATAGTCGATTATTTTGACTTGTATTAGTCTCAGGTTCAATTAAGAAATAAAAGAAAAGCGTTGACTAACCAGAACTAACCATGACCCTCAACTATACTCTGTCTTCGGTGGAAAATTTTTGAGTAAAATCAAGTAACAAAACACCGAAAATCGAAGACAGAGTATAAGGTGGGGGTTCTAGTTAATTAATTCTTTTTTTCCATTAAACCATTCTCTTTCTCTAACCTAAACAAAACGAACAAACTACCAACTACTTGTACCTAAATAGGCGTCGAAAATACTTATCGGATTTCAGACCTTCTCTTTGACATAGGTAAAAAGGTTATTATGTATCGTGATTACCACCGCCGACCCACTTGACGATAAGAATTATGTTTTTAGGACACCTTGTTAAATAACTAGTAGTGTCAATGAAAAGAGTTCATGTATTCAAATAAACATTTTTTATTTTAAGTTTATTCATGTACAGCGGTAAAGTTATTTCGTTTATAAATAAAGTTGGGACACCCTATATGTAATATTTCTAGGTTGTTTTAATTAAATTGTTTTTGGTATATAAATATAGATTTTATTTAGGAAACAAATTGTGGAGTACTCATTGGGACACCCTTTCAGTTACCTTTCGGCAAAGCCGCTAAAAACTACACACCGGAACTTTAAATTGAACAAAGGATGAATGAACTTTCTACCTGCTGTAGTAGAACACCTAAAAATCTCAAATAATCAAAGAAACGTAAAATTACCGGCACAGAACTAAAATCTTTGCGGGATTTCGAGGAATCACGGTCTGATAATCTTCTAAGCATCTGTCGCGTAAAGGATACACCTTCGCCTACCTGCTTGTGGTTATTAGTGCCAGTGCCAGACTCTGGTGAATTCTTAACACCTAATTAAATTATTAAGGTGTGACAGGCGACATTTTTAAGGCAGAAATAATTGTTTGCGGTAATTATTAATTTATTTTTTAAATTACTCTGTTTTTACCATAACGCCACCATAATATTATGTATTTTGGCATGTTCCATAAATGTTGTTTATTTTTTGTTTGAACTCCCCATGTTGAAAAAAATATAAAGTTTTGATTTTTTGATTGAATTTAATTAATTTTTTTGTAGATAACAAATTTTAATATTTTACATCCTAGCAACTAGTAAAAATGAAATTTTAAAAATTTGAAGACTTTTTCAATTTGGCCTACGCAATTTATTAAAATGACAGTAAATAAAGCATTGCATTTTAGAAAACACAAAAAAGAACATGTAGCACCAAACTAGAAAATCTGGCAACGATGCCGATATTACTATATCAAGATTTTTTTCTACGACCATATGTAAAAATAGTAAATAGTACACTGTTTTCATGCATAGAAAATGCGTAAGTAAAAGTATATATCACCCTAGTGATGCAAAGTTTTCAATTGTTTTCTTATTTTTTCTGTACAGACAAACAACTTTTATTTGTTTTAATGAATAACTTGTGGTCGTAGGAAAAATAGTGTGCATTACTTTTGTGAAAAACACTTTCTTACACTCGTGGGTTTGTCGCACCCGGCTGACGCCTCGTGCAACAATATTCCCACTCGTGTGAAATAAGTCAGTTTTCACCCTTGTAATGTAATATACTATTTCTGCCGAATGCCAATGAAGCAAATAGAAGATACATTGATAATTTTCAAAGAAATAAAAAAATGACTTTGAACTATCAGGTAATCACCTGCATTACCTGTACTTTATATTGAGATATTTAATTAAATAAGTCAAAAATGTTACCTTTTAAGAATCAATAACTCAAAAACAGTAAAAAGTTAACATGTAGTTCCATTAATAAAAAACACCTAAAATTGACCATAGAATTCAAAATATATAATACATATAGTGTTCCATTAAAAAAATACAACATTTATTGCGTAAGTCTTTTGTTTTCCATGCAATTGTTTTTTTAATAGGTTTTTTTCATTCTTCGAGCTAAAATACATCGATTGCCTATCTTGAATGTCTTTTAAAAATTAGAAAAGTAAAAAATATGCCATTTTTCCTCTTTAATGGAATACCCTATACATTACTTGTGTAAAAATGACTTTCTTACATTCATGGGCGGGTCGCACTCGGCCTCAAGCAACAATATTCCCACCTGGTGAAATTTGTCAGTTTCCACACTTGTCATGTAAGATACAATTTTATGTTCAATACCTTGTAGATATCAAATTTGGTAAATGTAGCTTTAGCGATTTCTGTTGTTTATCATTTGTAAAATAACAACTAACTTTCACATAAAGTTTTTTGCAAATAAAACTGCCTATGTAAGCGAATATCGTTTAATTTTTTTATAAAAAAAAACACATATTTATTCTATTTACTTATTAAATAATTAATATTTTGAATGCAAATAAAAAAAATATTCAGGTAACTAAAACAAATGCCTAACTATCAAAAAAATATTAACGTCGTGGTCTGTGTGTACACGAAAAATCAATATTGTAAACACAAGTTAAATTATTAAATCCATCCAAAACTTTTATTGGCATAAGGTCTATCGTGGTATCATGGCTATTTTGCGGGATACCTAGTTTTTTTATTTCATAGTTTAAATAAACATTGTTTTAATACGTGTAGCAATTTTAATTTTTGCCTAGAGAACAACATTGTATTCATTTTTTTATAAACCCACATTGCATTAAAGGTGCTGATTATTGGTAAAATATCAGCGAAAAATTATAAGAATAGGAAAGTAAAAAATGTTATTTTCCTTTTATCCTTTTAAGGATAAAATATACAGGGTGTAATTTAATTGATGCCTTGAAATGCAAGGTATAATTTCTTGCCTATTTTAGAATGAAAAGTCCTTATAAACATATGTCCTAAACCTCTTAACTTTTGAGATACAGAGTGCTAAAGTTAAAAAAAAAAAATACTCTTTTTAAACATCAAAACTATTCTTAACTATTTAAAAACGGTACGCCACTAATTGTGTAAATGTGTGTATATTTTGTGCTTTCTTTAGATTAAACAAATAAAAATACTGCTGCATCTTGTTTAGTTAAAGAGTAAAAAAATCACTTAATTGCAATTTTTAGACCATAACAGAAGCATTGCGGGATCTTTTTCTTTTAAAAATTGGGTTTTATAATTTTTAATTAGCAATCATGTAACAAAAATATTAATATTAAAATAAGGTTTATATCCAGTATAACGGTTTTTACTAAAAAGGGGATTTCAAATTTTTTGCTTTTAAAAAAATTTAATACCCTGTATCTTAAAAGTTAGGACGTTAAGGACATATGTTCATATGAGCCTTAATTTCTAAAATAAGCTAAGAAATAATACCCTGTATTTTTAGCCAATAATTAAATTACGCCCTGTATGTACAAAGTGGTTTTTTAGTTTGGATTATAGGGTATGGACTAAATGAGACTAAAGGAATACAAAAAACTAAGAAGTTGTATTCAATCCGATCTAGGCTATCTTGTTTGGTTTAGAAGATATAGGGTAATCTCAAAATTGGTCGATTTTTATTAAATCTCATTACTTAGATATTTATGTGAATTAAACAAACTTTAAATTTAAAAGTAAAGGTTGCTTAAAAAATTACGCTGCCAACTTTTAAGAAACGAGCCCTTGCATAATTTTAACACGAAGGGTTTATACAGTGTGACTACGTGGCGTCAAATGAGATACAGTTTTGATATTAATAAATAGCTTTATGATGTTTCAAACAGTCTGTCTCAAAATTTGCTTTAGATTTCGTTGCAAAAGAAATCCGATTTCTTTTGCAACGAGGTCAAATGCATCATTTTGGAAAAAGTCCCGTAAGTTCGCTCCTGACCACATCTATTTAACCAAAATTCATAAACCTAGAAAAAACATATCTACCTATTAGCCCTGTAAAAATAAAAAGATGGGCACAGAAGATAAAAAGTTATTGTTGCTTAAAAAGTGTGCAAGTTTAATTTGGCCCACCCTGTACAGTGACCTCCAAAGAGTTGGACACATATGGAAAAAAATATTTTTAAAATTAATAAAATTCCCTTTTCGAGTAACTTAAAAGTCAATAATGACATCCGACTCATAGGCGTCCGTTGGGGAGATAATTAATAAAAATTAAACTTAAATATTAAAAAGTGAAGTTAGTTGGCTTGTGATATAAAAAAGTTATTTAGAAAAAGGTTTTTAAAATTTAATTTTAGGTCGATGTGCAAAATTTAGAACAAAAAATTAAAACAAAAAAAAATAAAAAGATATTAAAAAAAGTCAATTTACAAATCATATGTTTTTTCTTTAAAATAGGTTTTCTAACTATAAAGTAACAAGCTGATGTAATTTATTATTATTATTTTTGTATTTTCTTTTACGTTTAAGAAAGGGAAAATTTCAAAATGAGATTTGGCAAGTGGTCGAAGTGTGTACACGTGATTTTATCTAAGAACTGTATTAATATATAGCAATCAAAATGTGGTAAGCCATACTAGAAAAAACCGTATTTAATAAATAATAATAAACATTAACAGTTTTGTATAGCAGTTCTCTCCTTATACTTTAATTAAAGTTGAGTCACGCACCCAATAATTTAAACTCTTACTAATTTAGAAATGATATTGCACTTTTTAAACCAAATTTATTTGTAATATAAAGTAAGAAAAATAAAAACACATTAATGAAATGATCTGTGTTGTTTAAATTTTTAAATTACAATATAGCTCCTAGAAAAACAGGAGTACACAGTTGGAGTAATTGCCAAATCCGATTATTTATTTATTTATTTTTTGTTTTAAATGTGAAAGAAAAAAATATTATGAGTTAAATCAGTGCGTCCTTTGTAGTTAGAAAAAAATAATAATATTCGTAAATTAACCGATTTTTTTTAAATGTCTCTTTTTATTTTTTAAATTATTTTAAATTTTGCAAGTCGGCCTAAAATTAAATTATAAACACCATTCTTAAATAACTTTTTAGATATAAAGGCAACCCACCTCACTTTTTGATGTTTTGACTTAATTTTTATTAATTATCTTCCCAACCGACGCGCATGACCGGGTGTCATTATTAAATTTTATGTTACTCGATAAGCAAAGGTGATAGCCAAAAGAGTTTTTAATTTTAAAATTAAAAAATAAAAATATACGTGTTTGACTCTTTGGCAGTCACTGTATAAAACTCTTTAAATTTGCTTCTTAAGGACAGCTTACAAAAATTAAAATATTCTTTTATCAATCACATAGCACATACAAAGTAAATTTCCTAAAATTTTCAAACTTTAAATAAAACTTTCAATTAAACCCCTCCATTCTCTTCACGGGATATTTCAAGATAGAAAAAATACGATGGAATTTCATACCACTAATTGAAAATTAAGGATTGTTGAATTCCTCGAAAGCACTCCAAAATTAAATACCAGCCAAACACGTCGAATTCTCACATAACCAAGCATTTGAGAGCATCCCTTTTAAGGTTAACGCAAGAATGTGTGGGCTTATTAAAAGTATAATATGGATATATAAAGATAATTAACAAACAGTGAACTAAAATCAATAACAATCAAAAACAATAAACCACACACACACACCTAGACACACATTAATATTACAATATTTATTTTAAGCTCTTGTTTATTTATCTACCCGACCTAATTTTTGGCTATTTTTTTTAATATACACTTAAAAATATGTATCTCAAGTAAGCTGACCAGATCTAAATTTTATCCTTGTTGACAGGTACTAAAATGTGACATTTTATAAAATTCCTAGTTTCCTTAAAAAAAAGTACGTACTTTTTGCGGAAATACATAGGGACATAAAAATAGATATTTAATTCAAGAATATTTCATTATATAAAACTTACATTTCTTTTAATTCAAAAGTACAAGCGGACATGTTTTCTCCTTATAATAGTCAAAATTGGTATTAAGAAACCACACTTACCTCCAAATTTTTTATTTTAATCCTACAAAATTACAGCGACAGATATTTAATAATTACTTTAAGGGTTTCCATAGCAACTCAGGCCATATTGTCATTACAAAAGACGACTAGTTATCTTTTAAACATTAAATCGTCATTTTTTCCGTCACAGACAAAAATAGTGTATTTATTAATACATGATAAAAAATTTTAGGTCTAAACTCCCGGTTTAGTGTCTTCCTTTGCTTCGCGTCAGGAGAGCTCGAGCTTAAATCCAGACCTTTTTTCCTTGTATAATAAATTACTATTGTTTTGCCAATATATTTATATAATTCACATTATTGGTTTTTATCCTTATTATTTTGTAATAATATGTGTTTTTAATAAAATCGTCGTTTCTCCAGTCACAAAAAAGTATTGTGTTATACACAATAAAAATTTTGTTTTTTTGTTTTATTGTCTCCCTTTGCTTCACGTCGGGGGACAACACAACCTCAAGCTGAAATCTAAAACTTTTTTCTTGTATAATAAATTACTGTTGTTATTATTTAGTACTGGTCAACAAAACCGGTTTTGGGTAAACCACTTAACCGGTTTTTGGTTTACCGCGGTTTTGGCTAAAACCAAAAACCGGTTTACCACTTTTTAAAAACTGGGTTTTGAATACCGGGCTTAGGTTTTCAAAAACCGGTATTCAAATACCGGTTTTTGGTTTTTAAAAACCGGTTTTCAAATACCGGTAAACCGAAAAGCGGTTTTTAGGATAACCGGGATTCAGTTTACGCGGTTTTGGCTAAAACCGAAAAGAGGTTTCTGTGTTAAACGGTTTTCGAATATCAATTAATCGGTCGACCTCGGTTTTGATCAAAACCAAAAACCGGTTTTTTAAATATCCAATAATCGGTTTTTGATTGATTGCGATTTTAATTTAAAGAAATAAACCGTCATTTTGTAAAATCAAATCTACCTAGGATGAAAACTGTCGGAATATTATTTTCATAATTTCTTCTATCCATAAATATTTACCAAGTTTGAAACAAACCGACTGTGCATAATTAAAATAAAACCTCATTAATTAATTAACAAGTTAATATGTTCATTTTAAAGTAAAGAAACAAATTATATATTACAAGAGTCCGTATTTGTTTTTCTTTATGACTTGGATGTATATCGATTGAAGTTGTTGACTTAAAAGCTTGGAGACTAAATCGTTTGATTACAGTTCGAACATATGCATACATAATATTTAAAAACTTTATTATTTGTATCAGGATTTTGCGATAAAAATCGGTAACGTCGCGGCGCCGGCGGTTCGATAGGTGGTAGTAATATATTTGCGGTCATCCAGTAATCCCATGTTGACAAATTCGATTTTTCGGTTTTAAAAACTGTTTTAGTTTTGGTTAGTTCTTGTTTTTTCAGGTCCGTTTTTGGATTTTCATAGTTTTGTTTTGTAAACCGTTTTCGGTTTTGGATTTGAAAACAATTTTTGGAATATTTGGTTAATTTGGCGGTATTAACTAAAACCGGTTTAATTCAAAACCGGTTAACCGGTTTTGCTATTTTTTAGTTTTTGCCAAATTAATTGGCACTAAATTTTTATGAAATAAAACAATAACATCGAGTTGTCCGACATAAAACAAAAGACACCAATAAAAGATAATTAATTAATAATTATATTACAATTTTTATCGTAAATTAGTCGTAAGTAAATGTTTTTAAAAATTATACAGGGTGTTTCTAAACAAATGCAAAACATTTTAAGAGGTGACTTTTCACCAAAAATAAGAAAAAACTTTATATGAACACATGTCCTAAAACGTCTTAGTTTTTTAACTACGGGGCATTAATTTTTTTTTAATATTGTTTTTTTTAAACCTTTATACCCATTAAGATATTTTTAAAAATTTGGGAGATGCACCCTTGGCAATAAAAGACATTTTTTGGCACACAAGAAAAAAATTATTTGTACCAGTGTCGTCCATGAGGGGTTTAGGGTAAATATTTTTTAAGGAAAAATAGTACGCATTTTTAAAATAAAAATATTTTTTAAATCCCCATTTAATTTCGAACAAATTTAATCCCTTGACATTTTTTTGTTTGATATACGGTTTTCCAGTAAATCAATAGAAATAATTTTTTTCATGGTCAGTTTGTATTACCAATATAAAATTTTACAATAAAAATGACACTTCGTTATTTATTTCTTAATTAGATAGGAATTTGACCATGCCAAGAAATGATTTCTATTTATTTACGCAAAAACCGTAATCAAACAAAAAAGTCATAAGTTCAAATTTGTTCTAAACGAAAAAGGAATTAAAAAAGACTCTTGTTTTATAAAAATGCAGTGGCGTACCTTTTTTTAATAAATATTTACTTTAGACCCCTTATGGCCACTGGTAATTTTTTTTTTTTTGTATGCCAAAAAATGTCTTTTGGTGCAAAGGTGCGTTTCTCAAATTTTTTAAAAATATCTGAACGCGTATAAAAGTTATAATTAAAAAACAATATTAAAAAAACACTACTCGCAGTTCAAAACCAAAGACGTTTGGACAATATGTTCATATGAAGTTTTTTCTCCTATTTTTTGGTAAAAATCCCATTCTGAAATTTTTTCCTTTTTTTAGAAACACCCTGTATATGAACATATTTAAAATATCTTAGTTTTTTTAAACAAATCTTTTCATACTTAATATCAACAAAACACTTGTTTTTGCTGATGTTGTTAAAAATTTATCGTGCACCTAATAACAAAATGTACAAAACAAGAAGTATAAAACGTTATTATCCAGTGTCTTCTGGGGCATACTTTGTAGATGTTTCTCATAAACACTTTGTGTCTGATATTTTGTAACAAAATGCTATAATTTCGTCTTATCACATCTTGTAGATATGTTGATGGTCTTTTTAGTTTAGATATAAAATTCACCTTTACAAAAGGCTCTACTTTACTTTATACATTATTTTTGTAAATGGTTTAATTTAAATATGCGACTAAAATGTTAAAATAGTCTGTTTTTAAGAAACACAGAGTCTTTGTTCGCAGTGGGTAAATAATAAATAAAATATACTTACAAAAATAAATTTTCACTTAACTCTAAATAGGTCATAGAACAGGGATATTTAGGATGGGTAAAAAGAATCGACTTTTTTTTATTTGGTACTTTAAAAAACTGGTTGGTAAAGAAAAATATAACTCCACGTATACGCTCTGAATTTTAATGGGAACGTCCTTTGCCTTCCAGTTTTTATTTTTTCTTAGTATTAAAATATATCTATATATATATATATATATATATATATATATATACATATATATATATATACATATATATATATATATATATATATGTATATATAATATATATATGTATATATATATATATATATATATATATATATATATATATATATATATATATATATATATATATATATATATCTTGATCTCTACTGTATAAAAAAATATATCTTGTATCATACGTATGTAGAAAATTAAATTCTGTACAAAAAGTCCAATATCCTTTTTTTTATAAATGTAACCATGAAAAAGGTATTCAAGGTCAAACACTAAAGTATTTTAAGAAAAATAAAGTTTTTGTTTTGAATTTTGTAACTTACCGAAAAATAGCTTTTTATAAATATTACTATAAGGAGGATATGTAGGGTTAAAGATTAAAGTTATAGTATTTTACCCAAGGAAATAAAAGGTAAAGGTGTCCCAATTACTTTTGTAACAATATCTTCAAAATTCATTAAATGTCATGCATAGAAATGACGGCAAATATTTGTCGTTAAACAGTCACAAAATTTTTGTAAAAGCACATATTAAAAATGGATGTTGAAGGCAAACTGGATGAAGATTTTCTCTTTTATATGAACTTTATAAACACATTCCTTAAGCGTATTTCCGATCACGATGTTTTCCGAATGTGTCGAAACTGGATTTTTAAACTGTGCACCGAACCATGCGAAGGGATTGACAAAAAGCGTTGCCGTAACATGTACTTGGCAAATCTCTTAATATGTATGCACACCGGGAAACTTGAAGAGCCCTTTTTGCAGCCTCCTTTTTATGTGGATATTTCCGATGCATTAGAGGTAATCATAATAAATTTGATATAGAAACTTTATGTTTTTTTTATTTTTTATGCCAAAATTGGTTTTATATCATATTAGTGTTAGGCCGCGTCCAGATCAATAAATGTTCACGTTTTGCGTTGTATTTAACGCAAATTTGCTCGTGTTTGTCAATATTTTTACATACATACAATATAAAATTTTGTCAATTAAGAGCAAATTTGCGGACGCATCGCCGATTTTGATAAAATCTGGTGTACGAGGGTTTTTGCGATTTCTCGTGTTTTTGAATTTAAAAGAACTTTTAGTCGGACTCGTTTTATTCTCGAGATACTTATTATTAGGCTTGATAACCAAAACTAACCTGAATACTCTATTTTCCCCTTCTTTTTGTACTCCAGGAAACTTGAAGAGCCATTTTTGCAACCTCTTTTTATGTGGATATTTCCGATGCATTAGAGGTATTCATAATAAATTTGTTATAGAAACTTTATGTTTTTATATTTTTTATCCCAAAATTGGTTTTATATTATGTTTGTCTTAGGCCGCGTCCAGATCAAAAAATATTTTGCGTTGTATTTAACGCGAATTTGCTCGTGTTCGTCAAAATTTTTCCGACGTGTCGCGTCGATTCTTTTAGTTTCTAGTGTTGATTTCTCGTGTTTTTGACCGGTCACCATGTCTAAAGCTGGTAATTTATTAAATAAAATTATAGAATTAGTGCTTACTGTCTAAAAACACTAATTAATTTTTTGAAGCAATATAAAAGTAAACATAAAGTAACGAATAATCTAGAGCATTAGAATTTATCGTTTCGTCTTATCCTCTGATAGCAAAAGTGCCTCTTCCTCATCTGATAAACTGTTATACATTTTTATTTTGCCTCCTGTGTTCGCTTTCGCGTTCCCGTTGCCGTTCCCTCTCTCTTACGCCGAGTTTCCAAACATAATTCTACCTTATGCGGTCTTTCAGGGTAAATAAAATCGGTGCCTAGCGCATTAAAGCGTTTATATCTTTTTTTCTGGTAGGAGAGCACCAACATTTTTAACATTTTTACAATACTGAAAAGTTAGCTAAATTTCAATTTGTTTATTATAAAACTAATTTATTTATAAGCAATTATTTTTTTATTAATTTTAATTATTTAATTATTCGCTGATTTATTGTCTTTTACATAAAGGGGACTTAATTTTTTTTATCACCCATAAATGTTTTAAAAATAAAATTTTCAAAAACCGTCCAGGGGTATTTTTTCAATCGACTAAGCTACCGTCTAAAATATGTTGATAGATAGATTAAAATCGAATAGTCGATTTTTAGTGGCAGAGCTTAAGAAATTTTGACTCAAATCTATTCTACTATAGGTTTTATTAAATAATTTGACGTGTCAGGTACTTGTCAAATTAATTGTGTCGTATTTTATTAGCGTTAAGTTACCCCAAAGATAAAATTTAAAGAAAATGTATCTTATATAAACAATTACTGGACATTGGAAAAAATTAATAAAAGATAAAGTTTTTCCTACTAATTTCCATTTATGACCAAATAAGTTTTGAAGTACAAATGACAAGTCCAAAACATCTGAATTTTAAATTCGAAAACTAATTATAATTACATTTAATTATTCCGCAAAATGCATACCTCTGATATATTTTTTAACAAAAGATACAATTTTAGGTATTTGGAAGTATTCCAGATACAGTTGAAGCACCTGATTGGCTAAATGATTCAGAGTATATATTAGAAGAAAGAGAACATAGCGAGAAAAAAAAGGGCGAACATATTTTGCTACAAGAACACTTCCTCACGGCCAAGGTGCTTTTGCCTATATTGGCATAAATTTAACAGGTAATTGGATGGTCTTCTTGTTGAGTACACGCCTGGAATGAATGGGACCGCTTCGGTCCTGGTCCCGGGGTATACGAGCTGTTTTGGTTCAGCCCTATTGACCCCTATGAACTGGCCGGTCGCCTGAAACAAAATAAAAGAAAAACCCCCAAAAAATTCTAATTAAAAAACGACGTTTCGGTGGCAAGTCTGCCACCGTTGTCAAGTTAAAAATTAAGTTAAAAAATAAAAATAAAATATTAACTAATATTTAAATTAAAAATGATTAAAATTTAGATTATTTTTGTATCTCAAACTGAAAATAGTTTGACATATGTGTCATGAGTGACATAAGTAACTGGTGTATTTATTATTTGTAAGACAAAAAGGTAATAAGTTAGTTGATTTTTAGTTTTTCTGAAGATACTTCAGTATCGAGCAAAGGCAACCAAGTGTTATTTAAATTAACTGAAATTGATGCTACACAATTATCTTTATTTAATAATATATACGCACTTTCTTTGATTTTGCGTTTTTTAGAACAAGTTTCCTTTGCTTAAATGCTCGAAGCATCCCAGTTTATTCTATGATTGTTATCAAATGCGTGTTGGCAGATTTTTGATTTATGAAATTCTGTGTTTTTAATGTATGATCTGTATTCTTTTAGGCGTTTAGCTAATGGTCTACAAGTTTCACCTATATAAAACTTATCGCAATCGCAAGGTATTTTATAAATGACATTTTTGTATTTTCATTTAAGTTGTATGGTTTTGTTTTTGTTAATTGAGATCTAATGGTGTTTTGTGTTTAAAAGATTGTGCGAATGTTAAATTTATTTCCTATTCGTTGAATTTTATTTAATAGTCCGGGAATGTATGGTATAAATAAATTTGTAATAGGTCTATTTTGATTTTGTCTTATATTTGGATTTTCAAATTCAAGAAAACAATTATTTATAAAATCAAGAGGATAATTATTTTGAATTAAAATATCTTTTAAATAACAGGTAATGTCTATAATATAAATAAATGGAATTTTAGGCTACTAGTAAACCATTATTTTTGAAGACCAGTTTAATAGGTTTGAAGAAATGTTTGATATTTATTGTTCAATAAATTGTTTTCAAATTAAATTTTATTTGGAAGTACAGCAAACAAAAATCTTTTACATTTTTAAGTTTTTATAAGCTTAACAACCAGTTAAAATTTATAAGAGTAAAAAATAATAATAATTTTTTACCGTTAAAAACTAAAATATCTATTTTTTTACCTTTTAAGACGATTGGATGGGACCATCAGTGGGAGCTGGAGATACATCAATGCAACGAATGGCAGGTGTGGAACAACAATTGGGACAAAAATATGCCGAAGAAATTCCCCAATACGAACTAGAAAAAATACTGGCCAAGAGAAAAAATCCCAAGGAAAGAGAAAAAGTGTTAGCATTCTACGACACCCTTCTCCAAGTTGTGGCTGATGAACTTAATGGAAAAGCTCCAGAATTTAACGAAACAGTAGAAGGTCTTCTTGAACAGTTAATTGAAGATCTTAAAGAAAAAGGTCAATATCCATGCTGCTACGAAAACCTAGACGACTACAACAGAAGAATGGAACTACTGATGACCCTTTTTGACAGAATAAAAACAAGAAGAGATAAAGTAGCTAAGCGTGAAGAAATATTAGATGATATTGAGCAAAGAGTAATGCCTCACCTCTTTGATGTTTCTACGGTAGAACCTGATGACGAATACCAACTACCTGCAGCAATGTGGCAACAAGCAATAGACAAAATGCCTACTAAAAAACAAATGGAAAGATTAAAGGCCACCTATCCAATTCCTGTAGTTGAAAAGTTTATAGTTTGCCTTGCTGCGTTTAAAGAAAGTATCGCCGAAAGAATGCATAGACGACATGAAAGGATTGCTACTCAAATGAAGAAAGAACTTAAAAAAGAAAGCCTGAAAAAGAAGAAAGAAGCGGAAAAAATGGAAACAATTGCCTGCGAGACAGAAACAATATATAGAGCAGTTAAAGAACACTGGCAGAAGAAACAAGAACTATTAGAAACAAATAAAAAACAAGTTAACCAGCCACTAAGTGAGCATTCGCGACTATATGAAGAACTTAAAAGGCAGCTTTGGATACCCAAAAATTAGTAGAAGAGGAGGCAGCCAGGGGCAAATTCTTAGCTAGCCAAATAAACGCTGCTACCAATGAAAGTGAAGAAATTAAAGAAGTTAATGATGAAGCAATTAAAAAATCTGAAGTTGCGAATACAAAGATTTTAAGAAATATTAAGAGATTAAATCACGCAATTAAACAGTACGAAAGTAGAATTGCAGATATTAAAACAATGGCGAATCAAAGCAAGCAGAAGGTAGAAAGTATAATATTAGGAGAAGACGAAGATTAACAAGTGCAAAGTTAAAAATGTTACAAATGCTTAATGGCCTAGTTCTTTAAAAATAAAATATAAATGCCAGCAACGTTTTTTTTTATTATACATATTGGTAATTAATTATAGAAAAACTATATATTAGTACGAAAATATCAATTAAATTTAGCAAGCTGATGTTTTGTTGCCTCATCGTTTTTGGGAAATGTTCTTTAAAAATCAATTTACTAAAAATAAAAGAAAATATACAGGGCGTTTCCTAACTATTGTACGAAACTAAAAGACATTATTTTTTTTATGTAATTTTATAAAAAAAAGTTTTCATAAAGGGATATCCGGCTTTGCTTTATTTTAAGATACAGGACGTTAAAATAATTAAAAATGATATTTTTTTAAATATGTTTAAAACTCCTTTAACCTGATTTACTTATTTAATTTGGTTATAAGCTTGAAAAACTTTTACCTAGATTAAGATTATTTGTTCTAGTAAAGCCTCAGTGGGCACCATAACATATATTATTGTGAAGAAAAGTATGCCAATGACTATTTATGAAATTTTTACATCTTCTACTAATTTATGTCATTCTAATAAGTCTCCATAAACAACATAATATAAAATCTAATTTAATTTAAAGCAAACTACTCTAATTATTTATTTATTTTTTTGTATCATGTTAGCTATGGGTACTTTTTGGAATAAATAAATAAAGTAGCTTTATCTTATTTCTTCCAGAAAATAAAGCTAAATACAGAGAAAAACAGGGCACCAAAAGGTAGCATTTTTAACTGCTTAATTGAAATAAAATATAAATCGTCATGAAAAGTCAGTGTCGTACTTTCTTCATCAATAATATTAGCCGTGGTATCCACTGAGAGGCCACTGGACCCAAGTATCCTAAACTAGGTTAAGCTTTACAAGCGCCTAATTTGCTCTAAATAGGTATACCAAATTTGATGTAAATCGGTTTTAAAAGTGTTTCTTAAATTTTTAAAACATATCGATATTTTTAAAATAATTTTACACGCTACCTTGTATCTTAGAAATAAGGCTAGTACGGACATATTTTTATTGGCACTTTTTGATAAGAACACATAAAAAAATCACCATTTGTTCCGTACCGTTGTTAAAAAATACCCTGTATATTGCTTTTTTTACCAGAAAATTTATCGGATCTATTTAAAGTGGATATGGGATATCTATTTTAAATCATGAATTCTTAAAACAGCAGATTGAAGCGTTTCTGCTAGAGGTAAATGCCTGAATTTAAAATAAATATTGAAATAAGGTTTAAAAGAATATAAACAAAAACACATTCTAATTTAAAGATTAAATAATTTTAAAGAAAATAATATGTAGTACAAGGTTTAAGATTTGTTTTATAGGTCAAGTTTTACAATTGCAACTTAGGATGATAGTTCGGGTAAACTCAACTGGCAGCTGAAGTCCTTCACAAGAAAAACATAATATATTTTTCTTTATATTAAATTTTTTTTGCACAATATTTTTAATATCACCAAACATACATACCAAAAGTATTTTTATTTTGTTAACAGTTACTACGTATTCAGAAATGCCTTTATTATATTTTTGTCCTTTAATTTCTATTCAAAAAGTCCAACGAGTTTTTTCTAGGTTTTTCTTTTCTCTATAAAAACTTTATTGTCATTTTACAATACACCCGAAATTGGAGTAAAATAGTTCATTTTTAGTTAATCTTTATCACTGGCGTAGATATAGGACTTTAAAGTAATTTAAAAAGTTGTTATTTGTTATTTTTAAAATCCTTTTATCAATTTATATAAAATTTAATTCACCTATTTAATTTAGTAAGAAGCTTGTAAAACTTTACCTAGCATATATTACTGAAGAAAAAAGTACGCCAATGACTATTTATACAACTCTTATATTTTCGTTTTTAAGCAGTTGAAAATGCAACTTTTTAACGTCATGTCCCGCAAACCCTACCTTAAATAGACTCTATAAATAATACAACAATGGTGAGTAAAAGGAGAAATTACCCATCTTCCAGAAAGTTTAGGAAATGTTTTAAGGGTTCTTACACGTGAATGTTGTAAATTATGCACAATACTACATGTTTTAATAAGAAGACAGTCAGTAAGTATGTGTTTTTAAAGTAAGGACGTTTTTTTGCTCGTTAAAAGATTTTTTGCCGAATCTAACAATACCAATTTATTTGCAATCGGATTAAAAATAAATAAATAAAAAAGGATCATGGCCACCTAGATGCAAAACTCCAAATAGCTTTCAAAAAAATCAAGAAGATGTAAAAAGTTTTGAAAATGTCAAATTAGTATTTAGAATGATCTCAGAAATTCATAAATGTTAAAATATAGAGGGGTTTCCATTTAAAAATTAAAAATTGAAGCTATTTTCAGTTAAACCGGAAGTAACCAACAAGTAAGAAATATGCGAAAACTCTCCCCTTTCTATACCGTTTACTTATACCACGTCTTATTTTGATATGTCAAAAACTTCAAAAGTTACGGCTTGTCTAATAGAGGTGTTGACACCGGGTATAATGGCTAAAAATTAAGTTTAAGCAAAGAGAATTATTGTAGTTTCACTATAGACTCCCAGAACAATGCTAAATTTTTGGTTATCAGCTTGGACGCTCGATTCGTGGAATTTATGAAGGGGCAAATTATACGTACTGTTTACGTGTGTATTCGATGGATACCAGCTTCATAAATTCCACGAAGCGAGCGTCCAAGCTGATGACCAAAAATTTAGCATTATTCTGGGTGTCTATAATAAAACTACAATTGTCTTTGGTTTAAGTCTTTTTGTTAATTTCTATGTTCAAAAATATATTACACTTCTTTTGGTTCAATATTTTAACAGAACCTATATTTTTGCAATTTCTTCTCGGCTAAGGATTTATTTGGATTTCGCGTTTTTCTAGTATTTATAAGGGTTTACCAAAGATAAATACAAAATACATATATTAATATTTTATCTAGTGGCTCATTATTCATGTAACAATAATGTTCCAAAACACCTCGTATAAAAACACGTGTCTTCGTTTTTATACCTTTATTAACAATGGAACGTAACTATGGTTACAACAACGACAAAATCTACTCTTGTCAATGTCTCGAAGTTTACAACACAAAAGTCGAATTTATACTGACTGATCGGAGGTTTCCCATCGCTCTTTTATAGTATGGTGGAAGAGTAAAGAATGATCTAGAATATTCGAGAAATATCGTGAAAATTCCATAGTACATGATGGCATAAAAGTTATTAATGGATAATTCGGGCGTTTTCGGAAACCTTCGAAAGTGATGAAAGAACTTGGAAAAATTAAGGTAAATTATTTAAATAAATTAACAAACTAAATTAAATGATCCTAACTCTCTAAAATTCTATAACCTAAACACATTTTTTGAAAGTCTGTAACAATAACATAAAACGCAAAAGCGGTTTTTTTATTAATAATAACGGTAAAATTTGTTAAATATTTAAAAAAGTACATGTTTATGTTTTGATCTCATATAATATACTCATTGAAAAATAACGTTTGACCCTAATCGTCTAAGCCATTAGATTATTTTTTTATTTTGATGATAGTTATCAAATTCAATAATGATAAAAGTAAAAAAATAAAAGAAAAAAGAAATAAAATACCAATGCGATCTGTTGAAAGCTAACGCGGCCTAACCCGGACTAACCATTACTTCCCTATATAATAACATGTTTACTTTTTTCATGACCTACATTTTTTCCAAAAGTATTTATTGATTGTAAATAACATGGTATGCGATTTACCCAGGAATAGTTTGGAAAAGAAACTGTTAAAATTTTTTAAAAACAATTTTAATAATTCTAAGGCTGCAAAATTATGCATGTTTAAAATTATAAAAAATACAGTGTGGCCATTTAAAAACAAAATAAAGCTTAATTTGGTCACTACAGGTCATTAAAAAAAAAACATTTTTTTACTAGCGTGTGGAAAGCAGCACTTTTCTGCACGCAATTTAGTTTGGAAAGTGTCACTTTTCTCCGGACTAGTGCGGAAAAGTAAACCCTTGCAAATTTCCTACTTAAACAGGTATTTAAAATGTTTTTAATTCTGAAGTTTGACTTAGTATAATTTTATTATTGGCATAGTATTCTTTTATTTGTACAAATTAGGTGTAAAATCAACGAAAAATTCACTAAAAATTAATATTGTTTTAAAAACATTGTTTCAAAATCCTGGTTTATATTAAATTTGCTTGTCAGATTTTTAGTTTTGACAGATGCCGGTGTCCATATTATAAAAGATCAAAGTCATTAAAAGTCATCGATATTTAAAAGTGGCTTTGGTACATTCTGATCAGTATCGTCGATTTTGAATAAGAAACGTTTCCCATGGATTCTTCTGACGAGGACTTACCCACAACAACTTGCCTCTGCGATTTATTTGCAAAATTGCTACCAACTGTTCTTTTACGATTATTGTTGTTAAGCAATAATGGTAAAAATAAATATTATCAAAAATAGCGTTTCTAAAAGGTGCCGAAAGTGCCTTGACTGCAGTCGCGTGCGGAAAAGTGAAACTTTCAGCACTAGTTAGGAAATATACTATTTTGGCCATTGTCACTTCCTGAACTGCAACCCTCTAGCAGGAGTGAGACTTACTTCCAAAATCTTAAATAAAGAAAAAGTCAAGTGAGACCATATCTTAAAGGTTTCTGGACCTTGACAACTGCAAACTTTGAAGTCTCTGCTGTTATTTACGTTGATATGACAGCTTGTCAACATTTAGATTTTCAGTTTTTTAATCTATAATATTAAATTTCCTATTTGAGTAGGCTACTCAAAACTTAGAGAATATACTAAGGGTTAAACGGTCTTTAAATTTAGATAATAATTAATTTTTCTGACGAGGGTGTGGTTCACCTTTAAGTTTTAGGGGGAGCAATGCATGTGAGGACCCATGTTAACTCTTATAGTTTTAATAATAGAATGTGCTCTTAAATGTTTTTATTAACATAATGTAACACCCTGAATTTTGCTTGTTACATAATATTATTATTAGCAGGTGCGACTGATGAGTTTTTTTATGTGGGTTAAATTCTTTGAGTAAGTAATAATTCCTCGCTATACAACATGATACTTTTTTATCTTGTAAAACAATATATTTGTATATATCTTGTAAAACAATATTTGGAAGTCGGCAAAAACCCACCCAGGGTTGTAATAGCCACAGAGTAAGTAAATATAACAATATATTACTTTTATGGAGGGGCTTAAATAATGTGATGTTTTTACTTCTGCCAAACAAAAGTGTACCTATACAAATAACCATTGCAAACTATAAAATACTAAATAAACATCTTCTCTATTATACAAATGCAAACAGTTTTAATGGTATGATTTTATTTATTTTTTTATATGCGGGTATATCTAACCAGATCCAGTAACAAAGTATATGTTTTTAAAGAAGGGTAATTATATCATATGACCAAACTTAATATAAAATATTACCTGCATAATTATCAAAGAGCTTTTTTTCCTGGTATATTTCAACTTTATGAATTAATAACAAATGGTCTCGTTAATGAGAGTATGTTGCACACATTACAAAACACTATTTTTATTTATGATATTATTCGAAAATATTGTCTTTTTGACTTCTCGTCTCTATTATTTATTAAAACCAATAAAAACAAAAATTACAATTAATTAATACGAAAACAAATAATATAACCTCCCAAAAGCCTAAAAAGTTTTAATTCATTACTTTTGTAGCTGCTAGGTGCGCAACCATAGGAATCCTTCCTGTCGCGACCGCCTAGATGAAATATATATGGTTTGTTTGGTTGCCGCTAGGCGGCTACTCTGTGCATAACTGATGAAATGGTTTGTCTACTTGCCGCTAGGCGGCTACGGCTAGGCGTTGACCTTTTACTATTGTATTTTGCGTATTCGTTTTTCTTCATTTTGGCTTAAGGCATCTAGCATTTTATTCAGAAAATCCGGTCATAAAAGACACTGACCGTGTAAAGTTTTCGTTGTTTGAATTAATTATTAGAGAGTTTTCGCATAGTAATAGATTTAAATTTTTTGTTTGTAAGGATGCTAGGATGTTAGGACTAATAGCTTGCTATTATTTTTGATTTTATTTCAAATCAGGTGGGTCATTAACCAAATGACCTTATGGACGAGCCGCGCCTGATTATTAATTACTTACAAGATTTTCTTCACCTGCAAAAAGTCAGTCCAATAAAAACTACAAAAACAAATAAAAAATTGAGAACAAACAGGTAGCTTTTCTTTGTGGTTAAAATAGAAATACCTAACAAAATTATTTAAAATAAATCCAAAAGAAAGTCTCCTTAAAAACTTTTCTGCTTTTAAATTGCTAAATTAGTGCTCAGTCGCCTCTTTAAAAATCCCTTAAGGGACAAAACTGAAAGCTAGAAAGCCAGTAAAATAAATCCCTGGTTTTTCTTTTCTAGAGCTTAAAACAATTGTTTGATGTATGGATCGATTTATATCTTCAACTGTAAAATCACAAAGTGTAACGCGAATAATGGATTTGAAAATTGCCAAGGCAGGTTATACAAAGGAATCTTAAATGATAAATTAGAAAAATACTGAAATTTATTTGCACCAGATGATTTTATTTTATTATGTTTTTTAAACCAGTTTGCATAAAATGTAGTGACCGCCAGAAATGTTGAATCATACGAAAAACTTTTTTATTTTTGATTTCCAGAAAATTATTCAGAAAAAATTACTTCTGATAAAAATCTCTGCAACGAAACTCACAAAACACTGATCAACATTTAAATAAACTATAGCCTATACGAAGTAGGTGCAAATTAATGAATATGACACAAGAAACTTTTTTTTTTTTATTTTTGAACTTAGAAAAAATAAATGTCATATTTTAAAAGCAGAGCCTTCTATTAAAAAATTAAAACAAAAATACTTTTCCAACTTACTTCGGAGAGAGATTGGATCGAATTAAATTAACTGCCATAAATTATCCCCACTGTCTTTAAATTTTGAAAAAGTGTCAAAGCTTTGTGTTTCTTAAAGCACTTGAAGTACATTTGGATCAATTTAAAAAACAAACATAATTTTTTGCTTTTTATGGTTGAATAAGGTCAAAACTTAAAACCATCCTCATTAACACTTTGTATACAAAATATATATGTGGTGTAGGTTCCAGACCTCAGATACTAGAAAAATATTTTTAAAATCCTAGATAGTACGAGCATAAAAATAACTTTAGTAAATTCACTTCGCTATCACCGCAAACACGCTCAAAGATATCCGACAACGGATGTCCCTTGCATCTTGTTCCAGCTAGCAGACCAAAAGAATTTATTTAAGTGGTGTCAATGGAGGGCGCTTACCGGCACCGGTCTCTTAATTAAAGAACCCAGCTGCACATCCTAAATTTGTAAGCGATATCAGCAGCGCTTTGATTTGAACAATTGCATGTGACACGGGACTGTTAAACCACTAGAAGTTATATATGTTTCCTTTTCCCTAAACATTTCCAATAATTGCCTTATTAAATGTTACAATTGGCTAGAATATTCATAAAAAAAATATATTTTTTCCAACTAATGGTTATTTTGATTATGTGGTATAACTAAATAGCAACAAGCAACTATTTGTAACTTTAACTTAAACTGAGGTTTTTTAATGTGAACTCTTTCTTGTTAGCAAAAGTGCTGCACAAAGCTTCGTTTTTAATTACATTATTTATTAACTTTCCAACATTTAATTTGCCGTAACATAAATGTTATTTAAAGTTCTTCGCAAGAGTTTCAGGTTTATTTTGGGACACAATAATAGAAAGCCTTAATTAATACATTTATAAACGATAATGCTTTTTGGTTTGCTTTTGAAGAAATTTATTTAGTTTGCGAATAAGGATAACCCCTTTTAGTTTATACAATGTTAATTTTCCTAAATTTTGTTGGTTGTTGCTTTTGTTAGCTTACAAAGTGTTTGTAAAAAACACTCATTATAATTTAAAGCTTAAAAGGAAACTAAGCTTGGATAAAGACAAAGAAAAGGCAAGCATTGAGGAGATTTACCTCTCGATGATTTATTTTTTACCTAAGCGATGTGCTTAGTAATTTTTTATTGGTGTTAGGATGCCACTCTTAATGAATCAACGTCCGCTATTATTATCGGTTTTATTCATCAATCATGCTTCACAGTATCGCATGCATAAGAGCAATACAAAAAGTAACCTGTAACTAAATTAATTTCTATACGAATAATTACAGTTTAAAAAACTAAAAAATAAGCTATCAAAAAAGGATTTTTAAAATAATCTTAAAACAATAATAAACTAGAAATACTAGTATTATTGTAAAAACGCATCGGGCGCTTGATATACAAAAAATGTGGCACAAAGCGCTTTTTACAAGAATAGTATTATTTTTTGTTTATTGTTGTCTTAACCGTTAAACGACAACATCAAATTTTTTATACATAAACGACAACAGGGGTCGTATACGACCCTATGAAGAATTACTAGTATTTTAAATTTCAAACAGCAAGAAACCTATCTATTTTTTTTTGTTGGTTGCTTTGTAATTTAACCAATGATTTTTACAGTAAAAGAAAATTTGTTTTTGCACATCTTTGTTAGATTCTTGTGTGCAGTAAAGCATTAGGTCGTCCAGTTTTATTTTAGCGGTCTGTCTAGTATATTTTGCTTTTGAAAAGTATCTTATTTCTCCGTAGATTTTTTTTTTTTGAATGAATATCAATATGCAGCATGTTCTTAAAATGAAATTTTTAGGGTTCCTAGTCAGATTTGCTTCTTTAGGTTTAGGAAGAAGCAGAAACATTTTTTTCTGTCCGTGTATATTAAGTGCCATCTGTAACCACTGCTTTAATTAATCACTTTGTGGTAGATGTGCTAAAGGTAGTTCATCATCACGATTTATTTTTAGTTGGTTTATACACTATTTTGACTGCTTTCACTTCTTTTTCTTCATATTTTTCAAACTCACTTTTCATATCACTTAAGTCATAATTATAATTGCCAATAATCCTATTTCTTTTTTATGTCGTTATTAATACTTTTTTGTTTCTTTTAACTTCAATATTTTTTTGATAGACATGTTTTTTATTTTTTATTACGCAAACAACAACAGGGGTCACTGGTGACCCCAAACACCTATATCTCAGGCAATAAACTTCTGCGGCATACGTGATTTGCTGTGGTAATAGTAACAGCCAAGCTACAAAGGTAGGTATAGCAGCAGATTATAACACAACTTTTGCTAGAAATATGTCTAAAATATTATTCGGTAGGGTGAAACGACCCTGTGTTGTTCTTTAAGGGTTAAGATTATTTTTAAAATTATTTTTTGACTTTTTAGTTTGATGTACTTTAAAAGCACGTTTATTAGTTTTTTTAAACTATAATCTAATAATTTTTACTTTTTGGTTTGATATGTTATGAAAATTATGCTTTTAGTAACAGCTAGTGTCAAACATTTAAAACAGTCATAAGATATTCAAGTTCGGTTACGATTTTTTAAAGTTCTAATAGTATTAATAATACGGTCCCAGGTTCGCTTATTTTATACACTACCGGTAGAGGGCGTAATGGATAATAAACTACTACGTTTATTCGACAACTTCGCTTCTTATAAAAATTTTTGAGCTTGTTGTTATCGCCTACACCGTATCGATGAGAACCAAAATAGTTCGAAACCGGTCTGCGGTTGGTGATCTCACTTAGCTCTGTAAGAAAGGCCATTTGTTGGCTAGTGTAAAATACGCATCGCCAGAGTTTATAATATCCAACAGATGCAAAATCTTGCTCTGCAAGCAATTTAAAAGCAGTAAGGAGTTTTACTTCCTCACTTTTTGAAATGATTTCTGACTGTTTGTTAAGAATACTTAATTTTGTTGAGTATTTAAGTTATATTTTCACCTGGCGCAAGTAGCAGCTATATAAATGAATCTGTTTGTAACGGCGGATTGGTAGCAGTGAATGCGATCACTGTTACATTCCTACTTTAATAATTTCCGCTGCTTTTTAAAAATACTGGATGACAACGAAATTACTATCCAGCAATTTATTTTCTTTAGTTTAACCATATAGTTTACAAATTTGGAAACGTTTTATTGTATCACCGGATGCCAATTTTAAATGTAGTAGAATCTGAGTATTACTTCTGGTTTAACCGGAAGTGATATAGGCTTTGATATTTTATATGGAAACACCCTGTATATTTTTAGGAATTCAATTCTACTGATCATTACTGATATAAAACCTTAAATATATCCATAACCTTACTTTTTTTGGTTTTAGAGAAAGTGGGCTTTGAAAATGTTCAAAAGACCACACAATACCTAGTTTTAAGAGGAAAAAATGAACATTACCAAAATTTAAAATACCTAAAATAGTTCTTTTAAAAGACTCTCTCATTAGAGGTCATTGTAATACTACTTTTTTCTAACCGGAAATGCTGTAAAATTTGAACTTCTAAATATGATTACCCTGATTATTTTATTTAAACATCATATTTATTTTGTTTAATATGAATTCTTTAAGCCACCCCTAATATAAAACCTATAATATACTTATAACCTATCTTTTTAAGTTTTAGAGAAAACAGCGTTTAAAAAGGTCCAGACGACGACACGATATCCATGAAACTGTAAACTGTTAGGTTTGTTCGGACCATTTTAAACTTCATTTTCTCTAAAAATAAAAGAGATAAGTTATGGGTGTACTAAAGGCTTTATGTCAGGAATGACAAATCCATTTTATTTTTGGGCGCATTCAGGTTGTCCCAGCGGCTAAAATTGCTTAGTTAGAAGTCACTCTGAAAGCAAACCTGATTACTGCTTTTTCGATAGCGGCTGAGTATTTTGCTCAGCGTAAAAAATGACCGCTGTCGCTTTTCAAACAGCGGATTTTAATAGTTTGACATTTGATATTTGAAATGGAATCTTGCTTATAATCGCGATAAATATTTATTTTGCTAATACTTTACAATATTTTCTTTATAATAACGTTTAAATCCAAACAATTATTATGGATAAGAACAAATTTGGTCCGGATACCCATTTTTAATCGTAAATAATGGAGAAAATCCTATTATAGAAAATAATAGAGTGTTGGTACAAAGTATAAAAGGTAAGGATAATTTAATATTTAAATGTACTACATATTTCGTAAATTTTTATTGAAATTACCATAGTTTATTAACTATGCTCGTAAATTTTTAGATAATTTCTTTGTTTATATTCCTCTGTGTCCCAAAGAAGAGCAAATTTTTGGTCTTACAACTGCGACAAAAACTAACTTAAACAATGAAGATGGTTTAAGTGCTATTGATAATAATAATGTACTAGGTAGGTGAATATAGCAGTTTCATTGTCTATAGTGATATTTTGCATCAATTACTTGGTAGATGCTTACAAAGTTTGTCAAACAGTTATCATTACTTACTGTAAATGTATAAATACCTAATATACCTATAAACCAAATTTATGTTATGTTTGAATGTTCACATTTGACCAGCCGTCAACCTTTAAGTTAGCAATGCATTCAGAAAAAATAAAAACGCTGACTAACAGCGGTCTCAGCATGCTAAGTTGGCTAACTTAGCCGATGGGACCTCCTGAATGTACCCATTATTTTCTAAAATTTGAAAAGTATACTGTTTCACTAAATGAAATTAAAATGCTGAATAGTAATTTTGGTGTCACCTAGTATATTTTTGTTAAACCTTAAATCACCCTGTAACTCTTTCACGCTTCCACGTCAGGCGCAATATTGCCACTAGCGGATAGAAGGCACCGATTTACCAAATAAATTAAAGTAGCAATAACTCTAAAACTTCGTGACAGTTCAATAAAAATTCAAGCGGCCGAAGCCTGAAATAAAAATATTTCAAAATAAATCAATTTGTTTATGTCGAACGAGGATGACAGGTCAGAAAAATGGCTACCGGGAAAACGGCGCGTTTCGTACAACAGTGGACAGCAACAGAATTTTACTTAAAGTTCTACAGGAATGAATGGAAATATTTTGAATTTTCTTTCGTAACTTTTTGCTTTTTGTATTGTGTGAAAATAATAAATGATGTTAAAGAATACACGGCACAATAACGGGATAAAAAGGGTAAATGTGTTTTAGATTAAAAGAAGAAAAAGGGGCACTAAAAATATTCATAAAAGTAGTAAATTTATTAATCCATTATTGTCCAAAATTATTTTGTAATACCATGGTGGTGGCTTAAGCCTATTAAATTGTCATGTGATAAAGAAACTGTCACAAATAGTAAATTTTAATAATTAAATATTTACACCCTGGCACCCGAAATACCAACACTTTAGAATAAACTAATCCTAAAGGTACGCCTTCACTAGGGACGGACGAAGGAATGCAATTTTTTTTAATACATACAGTGCATTTCTTTATTGCCCCCCTGTTAAATAACATGGTGCCGTGGTGTAAATAATTAATATTAATATTTACTATTTGTAATAGTTTCTTTATCACATGATAATTTAAAATGTTAAGACACCACTATTAGATTAGATTAGATTTGAATAGGGCCGGGATAACCCATGCACTGAAGCCGCTCGGCTTATTGTGCGCCCTGTCTTTTTACGTCTGGGTGATGTCAGCCAGACAGCTTAACGTGGGTTCCGAACCACGGTCCTATGAGCGACAACTTAAGACCTCGTCCCCACCCAGGGGGCACTACAGAACCTACCAACTGAGTAGGGTCCGCATGTCTACGGTTGCGCAGGACACGGCAAAGTGTGTTCCGGCGCCCTGGTTCTTTGGTGGCCTTCAGCGTCGATACATTTTGCACTTTGTCCGTCTGGTGTTGAGCTAACCACTAAATTTCCGACCAACTTATAAATAAGTATTTGGCCTCAGCAGGATTCGAACCCACCTCACGTCCGTTGTGCGCTCAACGACTTAACGCCTTACACGCTAAGCCATCACCGAACGCAGACACCACCATAGTATCTCCAAAATTTTAAACGGATTAATTTTTAAAAAATAAATCTTTAAGATATGTTATTTATGCATAAATACTATATTTTAGAGTAAAATTGACAGATAAAAATTCCAAAATGACGGCTAGACGTCATCTTGGAAAAAAAATAAATAGAAAAAGGAGTCTTGCAACACATCATTTTACAGCTCGTGATGAGTACTTATAAATATAACCCTAAAATACAAGGTTTAAAACTTTATCTTATACAAAATGGCGGTACTTTTAAAATAACCTAAATACAATTTGAATGGCCATATTTCCAAAACTAATAAAGTTAGATGTACTGTTATGATTGTATTTTCTTACAGCTCTTTTAAAGATCTTTTTAATAGAAATATATTATACATGGTGCTTTATTCCAAAAAATGTACTTTTTTTAACATGTATATTATTACCAGTTTCATCATTTAAAGGGTCTTTAAAAGAGGTTTAAGAAAACACCACATTAGGTACATCTAACTTTATTATTTTCGGAGATCCATCTAAATCAGGTATTTAGGTACTTTATAAAGTACCGCAAAATTAGGTGAAGGTATTAATATTATGTTTAAGGATTATACTTGTAACAAGCTTTAAAATAATGTACCAGAGGACCCCTCTTTTCCTTTAATTTTTTTGCTAAGGCAGCATCTAGCCGGCATCTTGAAATTTTTGTCTGTCAATTTCACTCGAAAATATAGTATTTACGCATCAATTTCATATGCGAAAAGTTTAACTTTTTAATTTAATCCGTTCAAAAATAAATAACGGGGACAATAAAGAAATGCACTGTAAATGCCCTGCTGCTTTCTCCAATGCGACGCGCTTCTAATAGATGCACCCTGACTTATTTTCAAGGCAGGCGAAATGCCAGAAGTCAGGCTCGTCCACCTGCCTGCCTCTGGGGGACGTCGTCCTTAAATCGGTTGGATCCTCTAGTGTTTTGAGTATAATCAATTTATACGCTATGTAAGTATTCATGGGTTGTACGAGTAAGCTAAAAAATACAGGATGTTTCTAAACAAATCCAAAAAGTTTTAAGAGGGGATTCTTGTTCAAAATGGGGGTAGTTTGATTTTAAAAGTCAACCATTAGGAAGGTATCACGAAAAAATTAAAATAAAACTTGATTTTATTTTTTAAATTCTTCCATTTATTTTTTTTTACACAATGGCGCCCAACTCTCAGGTTCACATTTATATCTGTTATTTCTTGCCTAAAATTTGGTTTATATTGTCTTACTAGAGTCCTAAAATTTTCAAAAACAATACCAAAATATTTAGAAGTTAGGAGGGGGCCTTAACTTTAGACACGTACTGTATAAATTAAGCCAATGCTCGCTATATTATGGGTGTAAATCTTTTTAATTAAACTTTAATAATTAGAAAAACAAGAATCAAATGAAACTCCTTAACAAAGCATGTAATTTAATATCCTGTGTAACCATTTGCCTTAATTTAACGATGGAAGAGAGAAATTACTTTATCAATTTTCCTTATAAATTTGGGCTGCAGGATTTGTGAGCCAAAGAAGCCCCTTTTATGGCAATAAAAAGAAATTAATCACCTCCTGAACACATTAATAAGGATTTCGATAGAAGACCAGCAAAAATCAATATCCATAGGCATACACAAACAAAGAACGAAAACTTGCGGTAGATGGCTTTTTATAGAATATTATTTTAAGATAGAGGTTAAGGAACTGAATGTTTTGTGTTTATAATAGACGTTATAGCACAAATATACAGGATGTTTTCTACTTGCGTTACAAAACTTTAAAGATTGGTTTCCTATGTTATTTGAAAAAAAAAGTTCTTATGAATATACAGCGTGTCTACTTAAGTTCGCCCCATAAAACTGAATTATTATCCGTAGGACAATTTGTTTGTCCTTGGTATATATTAATAAGGCTGAATGAATAACAAGTTATAATAGTTAGCTCTTTTGGTAGGGACCCTGTTTTTTGATCCTGGTATACGGGTATTTAGTGTAACGTCACAGGACGTTGACGTTTTTTTACCCTTCAATAACATACCTATTGGAGGCAGTCTTGCCGCTTAGAAGTGCTAACAATGGCATGCTTTAAAAGCAATAATACTTTCTCATCCGCTTTTTCACACTGCCATAAAGACTGGCTCTAGAATTTTATCTTTAAGGCTTTATATGGAATCCAAACAAACATTCTATTGAAAATATACTTTATTTTTCATTTTTAGTTACATTCAGTGCCACTATTTTAGATATTTTATACAAGTTTTATCACAATGGATTACGAGGAACCTTTCAGCATTAATATTATCGATTAAAGTTCGTAAAAATTAAACCTTTGTTTACATAGTTAGGTTAAATAAATATCACAAATAATCACAAAAATTTAGAGTCACAGTGTCACAAATAGCCTACACTAGTTACAAAACTTTAAATCATACAAAAACTCATATAAACCGCTTTATTTTAGCTTTAAGCACGATTTCCCATAATAAAAATCTATTGTTTGGATTCCTTGTAGGTTGGAATTATGTGTATATGAGACGTATGTAGGTAAAGATGGATCCAAATTTAGTTCATTCTGAAAGCGATGCCTCCAAGTACACAAAAAATGATAAAGTAAAGAAACCCTTTTGTGAACAATGATTTATTGCAGCAAAAATATTTAACCCGACGAGTTCCTAGTACAACGCCGCGTGCCACCTGTTTTATAGTAGGCAGAGGCGAAATAAGAGAATGTTTTGTAAGTAGGTGATACGAGTTTTAGCAATGTAATTTTTATTATTTATCTAAAAATGTGTAATCAGGCTCTGTCCGAGTCTATGTAAATTCGAAAAGGTTTGTTTACTTAATCATTTTTTGTGTACTTGGCGGCATCGCTTTCAGAATGAATTAAATATGGGCCCATCTATACCTAATGTGGATTTTTCTAGTTTCATCTTTGGAAACTGTTAAGTCTAAGTGCTCTGCTTATTACAACCAAGGAAGTAGTTACATATTATTACATACATTCACATATCGATGGATTTTTAACAAAACTTCGTAAGCTACTTCGTAAATTTTACGGAAACGATTTTTTTCATTGAGTTATTTTAAAACAAAGCTGGTAATTTTTTGTGTATACATTAGTGCACGCCTTTACTTCAGGTCTCGTTTTTTGTTTAAAAATAACGGTATGAGAAAAAAATAATTTTTCGTAAAATTGACGAATGTCGCTTACGATGTTTTGTCAAAAACCCATTTATTTATCAATATTACATAGAAAAGTTGATAAAAATTTTAAAAAATTTAAACATCGACCCGAAAAAGTTAATTGACCAGTAAGTAAATTTAAGTATTTTTCCAAATGGTTTTAAAACCACAAAAGAAATTTAAAAAAATAGTAATAAGGGCACCCTCAAATAAATGAAAAGTAAACACAAATCCGCCTGTTATTTCATAATCCCCTGCGTGCCAAGCTGTGTGTGTTTAGAACACAATACGCACAGAGAAATATAAATACAACCTCAACCATTTTTCTACTCACAAAAGAAATTCAAGGTTACTATGACTACAGCTTTTGATGGTCTTTCATTCTTAATTCCTTCGTATTTTACTTAGAAACAAGATTGGTTTATATGTATAGCTGTGGTATATAAATTTAATACTTTATAACAATTCAAATTGGATAATCAATACATCGTAAGCTTATACAGGACGTCACTAACCCTTAAGCAGACGCGTGCTTTTTTATTACGTATGTAGGCGCGTGGGGTCAAATAGACCGCCAACCGTAAACATCCAATAATTACTTTTTCTTTATTATTTTCTTTAAACTGCTAAATTATATTTTTAGTTGGGAGCATTTTCTTTCAATAATTTAATGAAAATTTAACTAGGAAAAAATACTCGTTTTAAAACATTTAAATGTAATTTTACTTGAAGTCACTGTCACTTTATGTTTTTAACCTGATTATGGTACGGCAATGCGAGAAAGGCAAAAAACTTAATTTTATTATTTTGGAGTACACTTCATACATTTCCTAAGTTAACATAAATTAATTAAAATAAATTATATGTGCCAAAAAATGGATATCGTAGCTAAACCCTTATTATGAATAAAAAAATGTATAATTTTTTCTTTTTTTTTTTTTAATGCCTATATTTATTTCCATTAAAATTTTCACATTTGCCTGGAAACTTAAAAATCGTAATTCTTCTTAAGAAAAAATACTTAAAATATTTATAATAGCAAATGAAGTGAAATTTTATTCTGAATATGTTCCTTCTTGTAGTCTTGGCACTGCTAACAATATGTTTTCATATCTGGATGGTCTAGTTCAAAAATGTTATAAGTACCAAAGTCGGTCTATATAGGATCGCGACATTCGGCCATATTGCTTTGACGTGTTATGACGTCACATATCCCATTTTTCGACCATGTTGTTCAATTGCTGGAGATATACAGTTTATTGCATTAGTAGAACAACAGTTTTTAATTATTATTAGGTTGTAAATTCTTTTACTTTAAATAAAAAACATTTGGAATTACATCTTTCAACAAATATCACTTCCAAAACAATGCAAATGAAATGCGCAAATTCTAGACACGCCACTGGATTGATCATCAGCTTTGATTTTACCCAGTCTTGCCAACTTTTCTCCGTGGGTGCCCTTTCTTGCGTCTCGACCTCGAACCGCCTAAAGTTAAGGATATCGAAACCTTATAAATATAAACTAACCTTGGTAAGTACAAGTGCTGAGTTTTGGTTGCTCTTTGTTTGCCTCCGGACAGTGCGGACGTGCGTGAGAGTACAACGGTCTTCCCGGAGTGGCGGCTAGAGGTGTCGTACGAACGTTTTTTTACCTTCAGGGATCAAGGAAGATTCCTCTAAATTGACGGCATCTTTCTTCTTGATCTAAGCGCTGTAAGCGAAGATTCCTATAAGCCCGGATGGTATCCTGTTTGGTGGTGAACGCGAGGTATTTCTCCAAATGACGGGAAATAGGTGGGCGTACCGCCGGAACTCTCAGTAAAGGTAAGTGACAGTTATACGTATTGTGCTTAAGATCTTGGTTTGTCAGCCAGCCGACAATTTATGCGTTGCATCGATTGTTGAATTATTTGTTTTTCTTTTGGAATTTCCTGGGAGCTACGAGCTCGGTGTCCAGATTTCCGCGGAAAAGCCCTGAAGCATGGTCGGAAGGGGAGAGTGGTGGATTGGACTGAAGGGACCAAAACCAAGAAAATTTAAAGTTTAAACACTTGCCATAATTCTAGTCTAAAGTACTTATACCATGAAAAAATTAAAGCTGGCATCTTTAAGTTTAAAAATTGTACTACTTGTTTACATAGTAAAGTTCTTGTATATTATATGTTAGCGAATCCAACTTAATTATTTTGGAAAAATGCACTCACAACATTTGTGTACTAGATCATCGATACACAAAAATTTAATATCTTTTGTTTTTTTTGTCAGGATAGGAAATAATACATCTATTTTGACCTTCTGAACCTTTAGCAACGCGATATACATTTTTCTCAAAACTGTAACGTTATGAGGCGCGTGTGGGTCAAATTAAGCCCCACGCGCCAAAAACATGAATTTTTCAAGTAATTAAAATGAAAAAACAAAAGTTCTTTATTATTCTAATATTTAAATAAAGTACATACCAATTTTTAAACATAAATATTAACTTTTCATTAAAAAAATAACATAAAAATCAATAAAAATTTAAACATTTAAATGTATAGTTTTTTCGCCCAAATAAGCTCCGTCGGCATGATCTACTAATAAAAATAACTTAAAAAAGTCGATTGCCTGCAATAAAACGATAAATGGTAGCCGGGAGAGCACGGTCGTATTATACCTTTACAATACGACCGTGCCCTCCCGACTACCGTTAGTCATTTTATTCCTATCTTAAAGGGTTTATTTTATTCGTACATCATACCGACATACCACAAATCTTAAACAGACTATACAGTGCTTGTCTAAAATTAGGACCTTTCGTCCTAACTTTTGTATCGTTTGGTATTTTTTTATAAAAATATAAGGACTTTAGTAAAACAATATAAACCAAATATTAGGCTAGAAATAACAGATATAAATGTCAAACTAAGAGTAAGGCGTCATTTTAAAAACAAAAATTAAATGAAAGGAGGATCGTGTGGCACATCATTTTTAGGCTTCTGACGAGTACTACACTACAAAATGGCGGTACTTTGAAAATTACCTGAATACCTGATTTAAATAGCCACATTTTTGAAACTAATGAAGTAAGATATACATAATGTGGTATTTTATTAAAAGTCTTTTAAATATATTTTTAATAGTGATATAATATACAGGGTGCGTCATTAAAAATGTATACTTTCGTTCGGTATATTATCACCATTAAATAGATTTTCAAAAGAGGATCTTTAAGAAAATACTACATTAAGTAGGTCTAACATTATAAGTTTCGAAAATATAGCCATCCCAATCAGGTATTTAGCTAATTTTCAAAGTACCGCCATTTTGTAGTAGGTAAAGGTATCTAAGTTTCTATTCTAGGATTGTAAAGTACTCGCTAGAAGCTTTAAAATGATGTGCCACGAGACCAGCCCTTCCATTTAATTTTTGTTTCAAAATAACGCTCAACTTTCAGTTTGACGTTTATATCTGTCATTTATTATCTAAAATTTGGTTTAGGTTCTTTTACTTAAGTTTTAAAATTTTTATAAAAAAATATTTAACTATCTAAAAGTTAGAAGGAAGTCCTCACTTTAGACAAGCACTGTATCTCCTTCCTTAATAATAATATTAAGGGCTTTTACAATATTTTTTTGTCACCTTGAGCAATATTCTTAACATTTTTAATAAAAAAGTTGTTTTACTTTGTAGATTTGCCCCCTTTATTTTTATATCATCAGAAATATACTATGTTTTAAACATAGTTAGAAATTCCATTTTTCCAAGTTATTACTAACAAGCTAATTTTTCGCGAGTGGCATCATTTTGACGAGACGCCCAACTTTTTCCTTACAACAATTTTCGTTGGTGGTAGCTTACAGGGGTAGCAGGAATTAAGTGTGTTGATTTGCCAGGTAATTAAAAATTTACTACAAACTGGGATTTTTCTGTTAATTTTTAAGATAATCATCAAAATAAACCAAAAGAAAATTGTCCTACAAAAGTGAAGGTTTCCCCTACCAACATGTATCGTGAAAAATAACTACTAACCAGCTAATTTTTTTTCTGTTGATTAAATAATATTTATATAATTTAACACCCACATTTGTCCTACAAATTGCGAGGTGCGCCATCCTGGTTTTTTGATAATTACAAATCAAAATATTTAATCTCTAGGTACTACCCTGCATGCTACAACCAATGAAAATTGTTGTAGGGAAAAAAGTTGGTCGTCTCTTTAAAATGAAGCTGCTCATGAAAAATTAGCCTGTTAGTCATGACTTGGAAAAATGCTCCAGGGATCCCTAACTAACACATCTTTTATTTACGACAGAAAATGCCTTTTAAAATCCTCAACTATACTTAAACGTGGGAGACAATTCACGTATTAAGTCAGGTTAAAGCAGGTATGTTAATGCCTTTTCTTGAATGGGTTTGGGCCCAACCTTCACTCAGGTATTCTTGTAATCTTATTTTATTTTTTCCTAATTTATTGAATGCTTAGTCACGTATTGGGTCTTTTCGAACACAAGACCTAAAAATAAAGATAGTTTTTTTGGAAGAATTCTGCTGAAATCTGACAGGATGGGATTATGTTAGCTCTTGGAAGGCGTGATGTTAACACTACTTTTGCTTTAAAAATGTCACGAGATGAAATATTTGAAATTGTGTTTTTAGCAACGTAGAAACACCGCTTTTCATAAGATTAGCGCCTTAAAACAACGTTGGGTGATCTCTAATGGTAATCATGGCAGTGGCGTAGCTACTAGGTGGACTTTGGAAGGCGTCAAGGTAGAATTTAGAATGCCTATCCACCCTTTTGGAAGTTTAGCAAAGCCGTTCAAAGAATTTTATATTTATGTTTGTCAAAAAAGTTTCGGACAAAAGGGAATGGTCAAGGAAGCCCTGCTCAGCGGGTAACGCCGCTCAGCGTCCTGATTTTTAAACGCAACCTCTAATCCGTCTGATATCCATTACTCAATACAAACAGTAAAGGTAAAATTACTTCTTTGGTCATCAAAACATGTTTTTGATGCAGCTTGATGTAATTTTTCTTCTGTGAAAATTTAAACGTAAGTACGATACGTGACTATTCATTTGCATCATTAATACATCAAAATGTTGGTAATTAATTGTATTGTATTTTATTATGCATCATTAAAAAATGTTTTGTTAGGCTTTAAAGAAAAGAATATTAAAGAAAAAACTGCGTTATCAGGCAAGAACGCTCAGGAAAAATTGCTTAGGCCAACGTGGTTCCAAACCATATATTTGCCATTTAGCTTTGTAAGTATTTAAAATTTTGTTAGTAATTAAATTATTTTAATTTATTTTGTTTATATTTATATAAAATATGTTAAAAATAGTATTTTATATACCTAGGGGAAGTGAGCTATAATTTACCGAGAACTATAAAAAACAGTGGCGCACTAATTCTTAAATACTAGTCCATATAAATGTGGTACGAACGCAACTGGCATTTTTTAAAATATTTTACATAAGAAAAATGTCTCTTGGCTACTGTTAAGCAGTGTAGTAAATGCCAAATAAATATTTAGATTCGTTTAAAAATTATAATAATAAAATGTTGTTTTTTTAGAATTTCAACACCCTGTATCTATTAAAGAAGGCGTTTGCGGACATATCATTATATAGAAAACTTGAGCTTATTTTCGACGTAGAATATGCCCTTGGAATTTGATGCATTAATTTCGGATTACCATGTATAAAAATTACATAAGAGCAATCAACGTTTCTTTTTAATAGAGACTTATATGTTAGTGACACTTCACAATATCCAAACTTGCTTAAGTGAGCAAGGCATCCCGCACCTCCCCATTGTTTATTTTGAAGTGTAAAAAAGCCTACACTTTTTACAACTTTTCTTTATTTAATATTAATTTTTAGTTTAGGTAAGTTTTATATAATTTTTACTTACTCGCATTTTTTTAACCCTTAATTACTAACGTGACGTCTGGGAGACGCCGGAAAATGTTTCTCTGTCCATTGCTATTTCCCGCCTTGTGTTTTGGGATTAATAGTCCATCTACTTTAAAGTTTGCTGTTACTTAGTCTGTATACAAAAGGAATTTTTCATTGCAATTTGTATTTGTTTTTAATTTAGTCCAAAAATGCGAATGCGTTTGAAAGACGCTACGTTAGTAGTTATGCAATTTTTTTCTTGTAATAGATTTTTAACAAAGTTATCTAAAATTAGTGTTTATTGGTAATTTTAATTATTAAAAGCAATTAGAAAAATGGCACAGAGATTGTGAATAAATAGTAGAGCAGATTTTGTCAAAAAACTTTTATCCAAATGAGTAACCCCACATCTTGTCAGAAAAGCGAAAAATCCACATGTATCTTGACGAATTAGATCAAGTATTGGTAATATTTCTGGTTTGACCCCAAAATCATTTAAGAAAATAACATTAAAGGATTGTCTAAAAGAGAGATTTGCTAAACTTGCCCTGTAAAGTAAGCAAAGGCAAACTGCCAACTTTTTTATAGTAAAAAATTGTGTATTAATGTGTTTAAAAAATGTAGTTTTAGGGGTATGTATTTTTTAATGTTACCCTCTTTATTTATTTACTGGCACTTTACTGTACCAATTTATGTTTCGTTTATTAGATTTAATGTTGGTTTTAAGGTTTAAACATCTGTACAAATAATTCTTAATCGTTTTATCCACGAATGTATCATCATGGCAAACGAAAATGTATTATATATTGTGGAGCGTCTAAGACACGCTACGTTAGTAGTTGCGTTACAAAAATTGCATGTTAGTGGTTAAGGGTTAATGTTTTTTTAAAATACTAAAACTGCACAAAAGACGTACACGTAATAAAGTGTCGTAACCAAAATCAGAACATCTTTGGATTATTCACACAAAAAGACAATAAATAATTAATAGGGTGGCATTTATTTAATGATGATATTATATCACGATAGTCAATGATTAAGTATGTCAGTGTTGATCACGCAAACTTAGTTTCTGATTAAATTAAAATATTTACATAAAATAAAGAAATCTATTTTTTTTTATTAGGAAGGGTGATTTAATTGTTTCACTTAAAATTTTTGCTTTTTAAAAAAGCAAAAAAATATTTAAAGAGTGTTTAATAAAAAAAAAAGAGCCAATTAATTACAAATATTTTTAAGAAAAACGCAATGAAATTTTGACAAGGAAGTTTTTAAAACCTTAATTCTAAATTAGTCCAGTACTGAAGCCTCTAAAAAGGCTATAAGTTAAAAACAAATTATAGAAGAATAAAACTTATTAAAAAAGGTAAAGAGTATTACAAAAATTAAAGAAAAAATAAATTACGGGCGATTTAGGGTCTAAAAGCGGGAGAAAGGGGGTTTTAAGTGTAAAATATGGGTTTTCCTAATTTTCGGCAAAACTACAAGTCTTACAAAAAAATAGTAAATGGCAAAGTTTTAAGCAATAAAAAAATAAAAAAATTTGATATTTACGCTTTTTTACATAACCCTTATATTTATGTAAAAAAATCAAATGTTTTTGGTTTTTAATATTATTCTTTCAGAAAAAAACACAAAATTTAATAAAAACATATTTTTGCATATCCCAAACACACAGTAAATTTTTTATTTCTTGTTTTTATTTTTTTCACATTGTTTTGACTGAATATTCAAAAAGTACCTTTATATTCAATCGAAAATTTACGTATCAAAATATCGGCAATTTAAAAAGGCGATGGTTTTTTTTGTTAGTTAAAATCTCAAATTTCTCATGGTATAAAAAATATATATAAAAAAATACATTACAATGGAAAATGTTGCACTGGCAAGCTTTTAGCTTTTACAAAATAACGAAGGTCTGCCGCTCACGGGCTCTTGGACTATAATAAAAAAATATTTCAGGGCCTTGACCTTCATTCTAAACTTTTTATAAACCCTAAGAAATTACTATTTGACATTATTTCTTGTTTTAAATATTAAAAAGTGATTTTCAGCAGGGTAAACATTTTTATATTGATCAATTTTCATATTTTCATACTTTAATACTAATTTTTTACAAAGCCCTATATCATTTTAAATCGGTTTAAAAATATAAATTCATAAAAATAACCAAAGGTGTTTTAGAATTGACATAAAAAAATAATAAATTATGGACAACTTCATTTTTTACTTTACATTTCATATGGATTATATTCACAAGTCGTATAGCGATTTTTATTGTTTTATCCGCGTTAGCACTTTAACACTTTTTAAATTTAAAGCCAGAGTTTATTTAGAACTAAATGCGATACGAATTTAAGCTTAATTTATTTAGTTATTTTCACCCCTGACCCATTTAAATCTACTTTTCAGATCCCTCAGGATAAATAAAGCTAGAGCTCTGACTGTTCACCACGACTTTAGTTGAGCTTTATTATATCCATTTATGCTATATTTATGGTTCAGCTGCTTGTTAGGTTATAGGAATAAATATTTAAATATACAGGGTAATCAAACTTAGGTCGGCACCATTGCTAACTTCTATTATTATTAGAGACTAAATGTTCTTTAGTTTACTCTGCTTTAACTTACTTTTCAGATCCCTTAGGATAAATAAAGCTAGAGCTCTGACTCTTGACCACGACTTTAGTTGAGCTTTATTATATCCATTTATGCTATATTTATGGTTCAGCTGCTTGCTTAGTTATATGAATAAATATTTAAATATACAGGGTGATCCAACCATAAGTCGGCACCATTGCTAAACTTCTTTATTATTAGAGACTAAATTTATTTAGTTATTTTTACCCCTGACCTATTTAAATCTACTTTTCAGATCTCCTAGCATAAATAAAGCTAAAACATCTGATTGTTCACCAAGACTTTAGTTGAGCTTTATCATATTCATTTATGCTATTTTTATGATTTAGCTGCTTGCTCAGTTATATAAATAAATATTTAAATATACAGGGTGATCCACCATAAGCGAAACTTCTTTATTATTGGAGACTAAATTTATTTAGTTATTTTTACCCCTGACCTATTTAAATCTACTTTTCAGATCTCCTAGCATAAATAAAGCTAAAACTCTGATTGTTCACCAAGACTTTAGTTGAGCTTTATCATATCCATTTATGCTATTTTTATGATTTAGCTGCTTGCTCAGTTATATAAATAAATATTTAAATATACAGGGTGATCCACCATAAGTCGACACTATTGAACTTTATTATTAGAGACTAAATTTATTTAGTTATTTTTACCCCTGACCTATTTAAATCTACTTTTCAGATCTCCTAGCATAAATAAAGCTAAAACTCTGATTGTTCACCAAGACTTTAGTTGAGCTTTATCATATCAATTTATGCTATTTTTATGATTTAGCTGCTTGCTCAGTTATATAAATAAATATTTAAATATACAGGGTGATCCACCATAAGTCGGCACTATTGCGAACTGCTTTATTATTGGAGACTAAATTTATTTAGTTTATTTTTACCCCTGACCTATTTAAATCTACTTTTCAGATTGCCTAGCGTAAATAAAACCAAAACTCTGATTGTTCACCAAGACTTTAGTTGTGCTTTATCATATCCATTTATGCTATTTTTATAATTTCGCTGCTTGCTCAGTTATATAAATAAATATTTAAATATACAGGGTGATCCACCATAAGCGAACTTCTTTATTATTGGGGACTAAATTTATTTAGTTATTTTTACCCCTGACCTATTTAAATCTACTTTTCAGATCTCCTAGCATAAATAAAGCTAAAACTCTGATTGTTCACCAAGACTTTAGTTGAGCTTTATCATATCCATTTATGCTATTTTTATGATTAAGCTGCTTGCTCAGTTATATAAATAAATATTTAAATATACAGGGTGATCCACCATAAGCGAAATTCTTTATTATTAAAGACTAAATTTATTTAGTTATTTTTACCCCTGGCCCATTGAAATCTACATTTCAGATCCCCTAGCATAAATAAAGCAAAAACTCTGATTGTTCACCAAAACTTTAGTTGAGCTTTATCATATCAATTTATGCTATTTTTATGATTTAACTGCTTGCTTAGTTATATAAATAAATATTTAAATATACAGGGTGATCCACCATAAGTCGGCACTATTGCGAACTTCTTTATTATTGGAGACTAAATTTATTTGTTTATTTTTACCCCTGACCTATTTAAATCTACTTTTCAGATTGCCTAGCGTAAATAAAACCAAAACTCTGATTGTTCACCAAGATTTTGGTTGTGCTTTATCATATCCATTTATGCTATTTTTATAATTTCGCTGCTAGTGCTTCAGTCATATCCATTTATGCTTGCTCAGTTATATAAATAAATATTTAAATATAAAGGGGGATCCACCATAAGCGAACTTCTTTATTATTGGGGACTAAATTTATTTAGTTATTTCTACACACTGACCAATTTAAATCTACTTTTCAGATCCCTAGCATAAATCTAAAACTCTGATTGTTAGCCAAGACTTTGGTTGAGCTTAATCATATCCATTTACGCTATTTTTATGGTTCAGCTGCTTGCATCGATTATATGAATAAATATTTAAATTATACAGAGGTAATCAAACTTAAGTCGGCTCCATTTCTAACTTCTTTATTATTAGAGACTAAATTTCTTTAGTTTCTTGTTTACTTACTTTTTAGATCCCTTAGGATAAATAAAGCTAGAGCTCTGACTCTTGACCACGACTTTAGTTGAGCTTTATTATATCCATTTATGCTATATTTATGGTTCAGCTGCTTGCTCGGTTATATGAATAAATATTTAAATATACAGGGTAATTAAACTTAAGTCGACACCATTGCTAAATTCTTTATTATTAGAGACTAAATTTATTTAGTTTTTTTACTTACTTTTAGATTAACATCGGGTTTTTCATTTAGGGAAAAAAATGTACTTTGTATAAAATGTACAATATATCTATATTTAAAAGATCTATTAAAGACCTTAAGAAAAAGTTTTTATTTAATATATACAATTTTTAATAGTTTTGGATCATCAGAATTGTGTGAATTGGCATTTTAAAAATAAAAACCCTGTATATTGCATTACCATTAAATAGGTATTTTAAATAGCTTTAAAAATGGTTCTGTCTGCTATAGTTTTGGAAATATAGCCAGCCATCCAAATTTAAAAAATTGTAGTTATTATAATGTCCATAATATTTACAAAAATTTAGTGCTTATAGCTTATGGTAGGTTTACATCTGTCACTTATTTTATTGCATTATATTTATGTCAGATAGAAATTCTGGGTAATGTAAGCAATAAAATATTTATATCAGACATCAATTTTTGACCGTTTACTTTAGCCAGAATTTTTGTCTGACATAAAAATCAGGTAATAAAGGTCAGATGTAAACTTACCATTAGAGCTGTAGAATATAAAGAAAATTTAACATAATTTTTAGATTTGAATAGCCATATTTTCAAAACTATAAGAGATTGACATATAAAATGTGGTATTGGTATTTGATTAAAGTTTTTTAAAATACCTATATATTGAAAATGCAATATACAGGGTGTTTCATTTAAGAGAAAAAAGTTTAGTATCAAATTTCTGGCCATGTTTCCGAGATTATTAAAAATCTAATATGTCACATGAACACTTTTTTAACCCCTTAATAGATCTTTTAAATCGCAATGTAATATACAGGCTGTTTTAACATGAAAAGTACATTTTTTATAAAAAATCAAAAATTCAATTTTTAATTGTTTTTTCTGTTGCCAGCATGTTAATCTGCGAAAAAATACTACAATTTTACTAATTTTACCAACTTTGTATCTCCAATAATAAAGAAGTAAGCAATAGTGCCGACTCAAGTTTGATACGCCTTTGGCCACCCTGTGTTAAATACAGGGTTTCACTTTGAAAAAGAAACAGAGCTTATTTTGAAAACTCCAGGTTATTTAAGAAAAAAGCTTGGACATGTAAATTTTGCATTTAAGGGGATTTTTTTAACACATTTACACTGCAACCCTCTAGCAGGAGTGAGATTCACAACCAAAATCTGAAATAGAAAGAGGGGTCGAATAATACCTTATTTTAAAGGTCTCTTGACCCTGATTACCATTACCAAGTTTGAAGTTTCTGCTTTTAATATGAAATTACTTGTAGAAGCAAGTTTTTTAAGCTAAGGGTATATAATCAGGGTTAAACGATCTTTAAAATGGAATATCAATTATTGAATGATGTGATTTACCTCTAAGTTTTAGGGGTAAATTACATCCTAGCCAGAAAGATTAATAATTACCTCATTTTTAAAATCGTTTAACCCTTATCAAATCCCCTTAGTTTAAGGTAGCTTATTTAAAAAGATAATTTAATAATATAGATTAAAAAACTAAAAATCAAAATTTTGACAAGCTGTCATATCAAATAATAGCCTGAGACTTTAAAGTTGGCAATTCTAATCAGAATCAAGAGAACTTTAAAATAAGGTATACCTGACCCCTATTACTTTCCAAGATTTTGGAGGTACTTCCCACGCTTTTAGAGAGTTGCCGTTCAGGAATTAAAAATTGCAAAAATGGTTTCTTTTCTAAAATTTTTTCTAAAATTAAAAATTGACGTATCCGAGCATGCTTTGTTTCGTTTTCGAATGACCACCCTGTTCCCATTATCACTCGACACACTCTCTCATTTTAGATTTTAGTGGTAAGTCTCACCCCTGATAAAGGGTGGCAGTGCAGGAAGTGAAAGTAACAAATAAAATATTTTCTCCCAAAATTAAAAATTGACGTATTAATGCGTTTTTCCGTAAATAACCTTAAGTGCCCAAAATTAGCTCTGTTTCGTTTTCAAATGGCCACCCTGTAAATGGTTATACACGGTTTTTTTGCAATTTTATCAAAACTTATATTGTGTATATTATTAAGTTTGTTTTAATAATAGTCTAAAATAAAATAAAAACCTTTAAACAATTTAATTACCATTTTACCCATTTTAACTACTTCAAAGATCAAAGCACACTAGGAGCTTAGGCCTCGGTACGCTCACGGACCAATCAAATATCTTTACATGCCATTTAAATGTCATTTAAGGTAATTCATTTAAAAAGTATGTAAAATATTTGACCGGTCCGTGAGCGTACTGAGACCTGAGCGCCTAGTGTGCTTGACTTTAAGGTACGTTTACATATGACATTTATTGCATGATATTTATGTCAGACAGAAATTTGGGCTAATGTAAACGATCAAAAACTATGTCTGATATAATTTTTTTATTATTAACATTAGCCAGAATTTCTATCTGACGTGAATATCTTGCAATAAATGTCAGATGTAAACGTACCTTAGAAAGTACATATTTTATATGTTCGAAATTAAATGGTAAATTAGTTCCATAATTCAATTTATTTTGTATTTATTTATATAAATAATCTTTTTAGTATACAATTTATTATAATTTCGTTTAAAAAGATATCAGAAAGGATATAATAATACTAAGAAAAGAATATACCAACAACTAACAAGGCATAATAGAATGTTATTTCTTATTTTTTGTGTGGGTGTACACTGTGTACAGGACGTATCCTAATTGAGGTAAAAAGAATAAGAAGCCATTTATAAGCCTATTTTATTTAAAAATAATAAAGACACGTGGTACATTCTTTTTTGTTTTTAAAATATAGGGTGTTAAACTTATCAAAAATTTCGAAGAATTCAAAAATATTTTTCTGTAAATTTGAGATATTAGATATCTCAAGGTAGTATTTTATTTAATTATTTGTTATTGTTGTTGCGTAATTTATAGTAAGAAATTATATCATCAAGTTTTTGAACAATTAAATTTCCATTATGGTTTTTGTATGGTCCAAATAAAATATGCAGTTTAGCAAATTTAATTTTTATTTTTATTTTTATGAAAAATTCGAAAAGCTTTGTAAAAATATTTAAAAACAAAAGAAGTATTTTAATGTGAGTATAAATATATATTTTTTTTCAAAAATGAGTGGCGTACCTTCTGTTTGTCAGAAATACTTTCATGCGCCACTAAAGGCGCCTATGGACTTGACTACTTAGCTGAAGCTTAATCAGCTGTTGTTAATAACACCCACCGCCAAATGTCATTTAAATTGGATAACAAATATTTAAAACAAACGTAAATTTTGGAAACTATGTATTTTCAAACATATGTTTATTAGGGTGCTTAAAAATTTAAAAAAATTAAACTCTTACCTTTAAAAACGTTTTTATTTAGTATAAAAAATCCTTACCTATAGCTTAACTCTATGGGGTCGCTGATTTGTGTTAGTTTCCTATTTACTAGTTTGATTTAATATTAACACACAATTGTATTAATTCTACACAACGTAGTAAACACTGTTGTTTTAGAAATTTGAAATACATGAATATACAATATTAACGAATAGTTTGAGTAAAAATTTTAAAGCTTAGGCAAAAAACCATTCATTGCAAGCTAAATTTAAATTTTAAAATTTGGTAATTTTTAAATGGGGCTGTAACTAGTCTTTTGTTAATAAATATATACTTTTCTCTTAGAGTTTTGTTAAGCTCAAACATTTAGCTTTAAGAAAATAAAATTATTTTTTGTAAAAAAGTTTTTTTTCATGTAAAATAAAAAATGAAAAACTAAAATTAAAATGACGACCCTTAAAGTTGAGCTATACGAGTATATTTAATAAGGGGTAATGGTTAAACAAAATATAAAAAAATAGCACCCTAATATTTATATAACATTTTTACATCAAATTAGCTGTGATATAACCCCTTATATTTTTACCCGAATTAAAAAACACAACGTGCATTCCACCCCGTATTTATTTATAATCTATAAAGAACAAGTGTTTCGAAAATGTTGCAATTACGTTTAAAAAGCAATATCGCTAATCTTAAGTACCGAATAAAGTAATAATTGTTTAGTATAACTATCATTTATTTTACTATAGGTAATTTGGTGAAAGTTCCAAGCACCCATTTGTCATTCAAGAAATAATCTAAAAATGCATAAACACTAAAGAAGACCAAAAAATAAAAATCAGTACGTTTATGCAGTGGTTACTTGTGAACCAGTGCGCAACGCTTTCAGAAGAGCGAGAGGGTGCGGGCACAACACTGCCGCCAGTGTTGAAAATCAGCTTAGAGGCCCCTCAGTCTTTCAGCGAACTTCGGGCCGTTTAACAAAAGCGTCGCGAGCTTTCGCTCTTGGACATCGATAAGCGCCGGCACGATCGGAGCTTTTTAGTAGTGCTACATTACATAAAGTCCGTAGTTTAAATGTGGTAAATTAAAGTGTTTTAATTTATATATCTATAAACTTAAATAAAAAAACAATGGTTTATTCTAAAATATTTCTTGTAACATTGTGTGTAGTGTCATTGTTGTTTAAATTAGTAAAATCAGATTCTTGTCCATCGTTGTGTGCTTGTAAGTGGAAAAACGGGAAACGTACTGTGGAGTGCATGGAACGCGGGCTGATAACAATCCCCGAAAGTGCCGATTCGGAAACACAAGTGTTGGATTTATCCGGAAACAATTTGCAAATTCTCGCGAGAGAAACATTTGTTAGGTCCGGACTTGTCAACCTGCAACGGGTCTTTCTCAGAAGCTGTCGTATCGGGCAAATAGATGATCAAGCTTTCAAGGGAGTAACTAATCTTATTGAGCTTGACCTTTCTAACAACTTACTCACGTTAATCCCTTCGGCCACTTTTCAGGACACGCCGTTCCTAAGGGAATTATTAATATCTAATAATCCCATTCAAAAATTGATCCTGGTGCTTTTCGAAATCTCCGCGGACTTGTTAAATTGGACATATCGAACTGTGAAATTAAAATGGTGGCCCCGAGGGCATTCGAGGGTATTGAGGGTCTGGAATCGTTAAAATTTAACGGTAACCATTTGTCAGAATTACGACCTCATACGGTAGAGATACTTAGGAAACTGCATGGGGTTGAGTTACATAATAATCCGTGGCATTGTGATTGTCGATTACGAGTTATTAAAGAGTGGCTAATGGAAAATAATATTCCTTACCCGATTCCTCCCAAGTGCAGTGGCGGCCCTGAAAGACTTATTGAAAAATCTTTTGCTGAAATTCATGTTGATGACTTAGCTTGTAAACCGGAAATCCTTCCTGTTAGTCGCTACATTGAAGCTACTGCTGGTGAAAATGCAACAATTGCTTGTCGTGCTAATGCTATACCACCCGCTCACATTAAATGGTATTGGAATGGCAAACTCTTAGCAAATAACTCGCATTTTTCTAATCATCAGAAAATCCATGTCTTTGAAACAGGAAAACAAGAGAAAAAAAGCCTTTTGGTCATCAGCAATGTTCAAGAGATTGATCTTATAGAATTTTACTGTGTAGCAGAAAATCGCGCTGGAAGTTCAGAAACTAACTTTACGCTTCGAGTAATTTCTCGCCCTTTGGGAATTACCTCTTTGGGTAATGGACAAATAGCGGGACTTAGTGCGGCCCTGGTAATTTTAATTTTACTTGTGTTGATTATCATATCCGTATTACTCATTAGAGTTCGACGAAGTCCATACATAGAAACCAAAACCCCTCGTCAGATTGAAGTTGTCACTGTTGTTAATGGATCTGCGCTTGCGAATGGAAAGGTTACCATATCTCCTACAAGTCCTACTGTTCAAACGTCATCTTTCAACGAAAGGAAGCAACCCAGTGATCTAAATCTTTGCAATCCTATTCAGAAGCCTCCAAGAGTCAACGACCAACCCTACGCTACGAGTAACTATAGTGGAAACGGCAGTGTGATATCAGGATCTTATATCTCTCCATCATCCAACTCTGGTAATAATCCTGATCTAATAAATGACATGAAGCAACAAAACAGCATCGAAATGATACCCTCTGCAGTAACCACAGAGAGTAATTTAGATAGACCAGGTAGTGGAGAGTATAGCAGAAATGCTGACTCACTTTACCCATCAAGTTTGTGGGAAAATGAGTCATATAACAGTCAGCGAGGTGCAAACAATAATCCAGCCTATATTTACGATGACAAGACTCCAATAATTGAAGGAACCAGTGCCAACACTTCTTCAGAAGAAATTTCTAGCTATAAAAACAGGGTAGTTAGTTACCCACAGGACTATGGTCTACCCGTACCAATGTCTGAATTGGCATCCTCAGCTACGCAAATAAGCCTTCCAACATCAACCAAAACACTGAGGGTGTGGCAAAAGGGTGCTGTTCCAGTATTACCACCCGTAACAGCTCTTAAGAGGGCGTTGGGTAGTAGTAGAAATTCTCCCGATGAAGGTTATCAAGAAGGATGTGGAACTGACGTTTAAAATAAAAGACATTTTGTATCAAATACCAAAGACTAGGTTCCTAATATAAGATTGTCGTGTGAATGAAGGTGCTAGATTTATTGGATTTTGTATGATGATAAAAATTATATTTTAATGAGAATTATGAAAATAGGTAACCGTTTGTGCTGTGAAACTTAAAACAGGATTGCTAAACTGTGTAAATATAAATTAAATGTATAGGTTTCCCTTTGTGATATATGATGTTTAGTGATTTTTTAATTTATTGTGTATTTATTAATAATACAAAAATAAGTTATTAATTGTTGGAGTATACATTGACAAAAGACTGAAAAGTAGATTTGTGAAATTATATAACCAATATTTTATATATTGGAGGTAAATTACTAAGGTGCGTAATATAATAGCTCTTTCTGTTTACTAATTTGTTGCTGTTTTTATTTTTTTAGCCCAAATTTGGTTCAAAGAAATTCAGAAAAACATATTTTAAAAACAATTTTTTATTATCTTTGGACAATCCACGAAGGCTGAAAGCCTAAATACTAACGTACCGTGGGTGTCTTACTTGTCTTACTACTGATGTTAGCTTTTTATTATTTCTTTGTAAAATAATATGCCTATACTGTTTTTAAAATGTGTTTTTATTTATTTAATAATTTTTTCCAGCTTACATTTTAGAAGTAAAATAAAAGTCAACATAATAAGAATTAAAAACAAATAAACCTTTTAGAGACTTTATTTGCTTTAAATTTTATTGAAATAACGATGTTGTAATGTCCATTTTAACAAACCAATTTAAGAATACCACTAATGTAGGTGATTTGTAGGGGCTAAACTTTTTATAGTCTCTTTAGTTAGTTGTAAACAACACCCTTTTTTAAAGCTCGTTTTACTTCTTTTAAACATGGCGCTTTAAAAAAATATATACTGGTTGTTCAGTAACTTTAAGCTCAAACTTTAAGGGGTAAACTAAATTAAACAATGGGAAAAAATTCCTATAAACATATCTCTTAAACACCGTTTTGTTTTTAAACTACTTTCTGTAGAAAAATTTTTAAATTACCATTTTTTAATAAGTTATTTACAAATTTAGATGTTTTTAAAAATTTTAAAAGACGTCTTTTTGTATTAATAGATATGTTTTAACATACGTTAAAAAATAAATTTGCACCAGTGTCGCACATGGGTGGTTAAGGACAAATATTTTTTAAGAAAAATATAGTCCGCCACTTCTCTTTTTTAGTAAACATATTTTTTTGATTTCTTATTCAATTTGAAACAAATTGGATCTATTGACTTTTTTTATTCGATGTACGGTTTTTGCATAAATAAATATTAATTATTTCTTGGCATGGGCATTTATGAAATAATACGAATAATAATATTATCTTTTTAATTCTTTTTTTTAATAAAAAATGGGTCAATACATCATTTTCGCAACTTTTACTCAACAATAATTGGTAGTGATTTATGAGATATTTACACTTAACAGACATGTCTACCTAGTGTCGGACTGGGCCACCAGGCAAATGCCCATTGGGCCAGAATCCCATGGGGCCTGGAGAAGGCCCTCCGAATTAAAATAAAAATAAATCAAGTAATTAAAGAATGGGATAAAAGATCAGCAGTTGCATCTGCATTAGTAGCAAAGAAATTAAGTTAATAAAACAAAACAAAAATTATTGATGTTTGGCGTATATTTTAATACTAATTGTATTTTGTATATTCACGTTTTGTTTATTATAGCTACCAGAAATCTATGAAAAATAACTTGAAAAATATATTGAAAAAACCTGAAATATAGGGTTTATATTAGAAATATATTTATTTATTATATTCTTTGTATAAAGCATTATATAGTTATAAATTTACAAGTATACCTAGATTTTAAGAATTTTAAAAATAAAATCTGTTCAATAATGAAATCGTGATATATCAGATTGGTAGTCATTATGATTTTTTTGCTGATCACATAAGTTTACCCAGTAAACTAAAGCCTTTTAATTGTTATTGAAATACCTATAAAAGAATTATGCATATATAAGTTTTATTTCATAAGCTTCAATAGAAAAATGCTTTCTGAAATATTATATCTCTTTTAATAATTAAGTTATCAAGACAATTAAAAAGAAAATGTTGAAAACGTGAAGCTATCTTTATATTAACCGTTGTTATTTACTGTTAGCAATACATCCTACGGGGTAATATTTTTTTTTTTTGAAAAAAGTGAAAATTTTAAATCGCCCTATACAATGTGATATTAGGGAAAATCTCATTTATTGAATAATTTATACCATACCTATTCTGACATTTATAATCACAAATTTGACTACTCCTTTCAACAACGTATACAAGGCGATTAAAAATTAATCAGGCATATGCGATAATTCTTTTTAATTAGTGTATATCCAAACAAAATTATGCCGACTTTAACGACAAAAACATTTTTTATAACACATGTACGAGTATAATTTAAATTTATTGACTTATTTTAATTAATTGTGATAATACTGTTTTGACATTTTCTTGCACCCAAGTATAATTAGAAATTACAATAATGAGCCCAATAACCACATTTATAAAAAAAAAACAAGAAAGGTAATATTGGAAGCTTTATCATGCTTTTGTTATATATTTGGTTAAATCGGTACTTATTTTACTGAAAGAAATACATACAAAGTGAATGGTGCCCAAAATGGTGTAGGGAGATTTTTGTGCTGACTGTACATTTTATTATTAAAATTTAATTTTAAGTGTAACTATAGTCAGAAACATTCATTCTGAAAGCAATGCCGTCAAGTACACAAAAAAATAATAAAGTAAACAAACCTTTTTGAAAACACATAGCCCCTGACAGAGCCTGATTACATATTTTTTAGATAAACAAATAAAAAAAATATCGAAAACACGTATCACGTACTTAAGAAACATCCTCTTATATCGT